>PVJD01010845.1:0-50636 GCA_004026545.1 Mormoops blainvillei
AGCTAAATTATCATATAATTTGTACTTATAAAATTACATGCATTCATTAGATTTAATAGACAGGGCTATCTTAAGATAATCTTTGAAAATATAGATAACTACCCTCAAGAAAGAATATGATTGCATAATTCACAATCACTTCACCTAAGAATACACAAAATATTGCTAAAATAGGACAATATTTCTTGGTGTTTCCTGTGTGTGTGAGACAGAAATGCTCCTGCAAACCCATTTGTATCATTGACTGAAATAACCTCATGATGAATAATGCTTTGAATAACCATTAAAATGATTCAGAGAACAATATTTGGATTTGTTTTATTACTACTTATGATGCTGAAAGAACTTACTACACCTTATACAGGTGTTTGAGTATTGGATTTAAAATATTTCTCACAACAAAGAATTTTAAATTGACATTTCTTTGGCAGTACTTACTTATACCATTACGATGTTACATCTTATAAACTGCTTAGTAATCAAGTATTCAAAGGCATTCAGCTCTAGTCAACAGAAGGAAGGGTGATTTCAATGACAGTGTTCATAATAAACATTCTCCTGGGGAACATTTACATAATCATGGGAATGAAAATGATCATTACATGTCATTTATTATTATACTATGTCCCCTTGAAGAATACTATAGATGAAGTCATCCATCCATTACTTTTCATAGGTTACTATAATACAGCTCACCTATTCAACTCATTTTGTAATCTCCATAATAAGAACACTTTAGACTCTGAAAGGAACCTTTCATTTATGCAATTAAGCACATTTTATTGACATCAGCAAAAAGGAAATGGATTAAAGAAACATCTTATACTAAATTATATGATCCTATATGTATTTCCTCTCTTGTCTAAATAACCTTAGAGAAGACTCCATTCTGAATTGCAAACTCACACTTGTCCTTGATTTATGGATATCTTACATTGCTGTGAAGCCCCTTGAAATACTTTGTTTTAAATTTGACTTAATGTTTTTTCTAAACATATAATATGAATACCATCTTGAGAGGTATCAAAGGTTAATAACTTAAAATAATTAGTCAGTGAATTGTTAAATATTTCAGTGTGATTGGAGTAGTCCCTGAATAACTTCCTGCTTAACCCATTTCTTGTAAAAAAAAAAAAAATTAAGTACACATTGCTGCCACTACTAAAAACGGAATGCTATGAATAGAATGATACCATTTGTTTCTGAAGACTACTGATACACTAGAGTGATGCAAAAATAATAATAAAAGCAAGATATTTCATGGGTGACATTAGGATTATAATCCATGAGTTATCTCATGGTAAATGCCGCGGTGTCAAGCTCAAGGAAGACGGGAGATGGGTTAATTTCCTCTACTGTGTTATGAAAGGTGTAAGTCTCAAGTGACTACCAGCTGTTATGGAACAGTTCTGTTTTCTGGTTCTGTCATGGGATGCTTGCGTTTGTTTCTACACCACCCTTAGGTGAGCTATCAGGTGGATAATTGCAAGCAGCAAAACTTGCTCTCAAGAACATGTATTATAATTCTATGTTTGTTCAAACCATCCATAAGAAGTAGAGACTAAAAGGCATATCTTCAAGTCCATAACATTAACTTATTAACTTAATGTACTGTAGAGTAAAAAAATAATCTTTAAAGTTTTTATCACTTACCAAAAATGTTTTTAATCATAGCAACTCTCTCTCTCTCTGCACATTTTATGACCAATGGCCACTAATATCTGATTCTAATATCTGTTTCTGAGCAGAAGAAAAAGATCTATATCTTTATAAATATATTATTTATAAACAAGGTTATGATGAACTCTATTACTAAAAAAACTCAATAGACTTATTTCTTTTTACCATGTTATTTAATACATGCTGATAGCTGAAAGAGTCATTCCATTTTCCCAACCCACCAGACTGCTCATGACCCAGTCAGGCCAGTTTTCCAACCCTCTGGACTGCCCATGACTCAGTTATCCTGACTTGTTTGGTAGCCCGCAGCTTAATGGAAAGCTCTCCCACCATGCACAACAGACATCTGATGCCAGTTGTAATGGTTGGTGGTCAAACTGACCCTCCTGTACCTGGGAACAGACTGGCCCTTTACCTAACCCAGTGTCCCGACTCACATCCTGAAACCCCAAGGCAACTGCCCAGAATTGCAAAAGACTAACCCTCCCCCATCCCCTCCACCCACCAACCCCTGGCTTGCTTTTTCTTTCAAAAACCCCATTCCTGCCTACCTGCCCCAGGCTGTAGTCAGTTCAAACTCAGTCCACTTATAAGCACAGCGTCAAATGAAGGCACTTGGATCAGATCATCCAGCTCCCATCTCTGTCTCTCCTCATTTCTAACAATAGCATCTCGCTGAAATATACTTTATAAAACCTGAACGAAAGTAGATGAAAATACAGATGTCTATAATTAGCCCTTTCATAATATGCTATAATGATGGCATATGCTTATTTTGTATGGATAAATCACATAGTCTTATGCATCAATCTTAGGTACCATTTCTTGCAAACAACTCAGTCTGCAGTAAATTCATTTTATAATCTGATAAGTATCAGGAATGTGGCCACCGACTACAGAAATCCAGGTCGATGGTAATTCCCGCTTCAGTTTAAACCTAACTCACTTTTGGCGAAGAATTGCTCTACTTTTTACTGACTCCCTCCGTTATTCCTCTTAGATACTTCACTGCAAAAACTCAAAATTCATATCTGAAATGGTGAAGGTCCCAAATCTTGTCCTCTGAAGGTTTTAAGAAAACTGTACAATACTAATTTAAATGGGTCAAATATTCAATTCTATTAAAATCTATACCAAAATTAATAATAAATATTTGTGTTTCTGGGAGAAGGGGTTATCAGTTACACAGTGCATTTAACTAAGAGTGCATGGTGCCATTCTGCCTCTTGGGACAGAGGACAGACTAACAAATCTTTCTTTTTCTAGTTCAGAACTTACACTATACCCACCTTTGTTTATAAGTTGTATTTTCACTTTTATTTATTTCAAAATATGTTTTAAATTCCTTTTGAGCCTTCTTTTTTCACACTGTATTGTTTAGAAATGTTCTGAACAATCCCTAGATACATGGGATTTTTCATCCATCTCTCTGTTATTGATCTCTAGTTTAATTCCACTGTGTTTTGAGAATATATCCTGCATGGTTTCTATTGTTTTAAATTTCTTAAAGAGTTTTATAGCCCATAATTTGGCCTATTTTGATGAATGTTTAATATGAGCTATGTGTATTTTACTTTTCTGTGACAGAATATTTAGTAATAGTCAATTAGACCAAATTTGTTTATATTGTTTTTCATATAAACTTTATCCTTATAGGTTTTCTGCCTTAATCAATTACTGAGAGTTTAAAAGTCTTCAAGCAAACAATGGTTGGTCTATTATTCTTTGCAGTTTAGGCAGTTTTTTAATGTATTTTTATGCTTTGTTCCTCAAGTATTACTGTCAAAGGTTGATCTCTTCATCAATATGTAATAATGCCCCTTATTTCTGATAATTTTCCTTTTTCTGAAGTATGCTTTGTATGAGTTTAATATAATGAATCCAGGTTTCTGATTAACATTATTATGGTATATCTTCCTCTATACTTTTGTTATTTTAAAACAATTTTATTGAAATATGAGCCACCATACCTTAACTTTTAACTTGAATTTTATATTTAAAGTAGATTTCTTAGACAAATCTACTTTATGGGACATGGGTCCCATTTTTTATTAACTTTGAATATCTCCATTTTTAAATTAATCTATTTGACCATTCACATAAAAGATGATTACAGATTTAGGTGTGTTAATATCTACTAGATTTGTGAAGATATTGTATTCATTACATTTATTTGTTTCCTTTCCCTCTTTCTCTGTGTTCTCTGGTTGTAATTGAGCATTTTACATGATTCCAGTTTATTCCCTCACATAGCGTATAAATTAGACTTCTAATTTTAGTTGGTTTAGTTGTTGTTTTAGACTGAAATATATTGGGTTGGACAAAAAGTTCATTTCTTTTTTTCTGTAAGATGACTTTAGTAGCACTTATTTGTCTTTAATTTCATTTGAAACAATTTTGTTGATTGTATTGTGACAGCTGTCATATCAGAGTGCATTTAAGCAAAACTTTTGAAAATTGGTGAATATTTTTGTAGCCATTTTAATATTCAAGGTGGAAGAAAATAAGAAACATTTTGGCATATTGTGCTTTATTATTTTGTAACCATGCAGCATGGGGTTCGGCCACTTGTCACCATGTACAGACATGACCTAAAGATTTGTGTTGAAGGGAGGTTTTTATTGATAGGGTACCAATTCTGTGGGTGTTGAGGGGCCCTGAGTTCTTCTCTCTCATGAGACCCAGAACTTCTCTTGCTCCCTAAAGATTACAAACCAAAGCTATGCCCAGAAGTTCCCCATTTCCTTATATACTCTTTGGAGTTTAAGCTGGCCATGCAACTAGATCTCCATCCCCTCTGAGGTGTGCACACATGGGTTTCAGAATCATCATCTACTTACAGCAGCTCTCTTTCTCAGGATCAAGGGTGCACTGCTCTCAGTCTCCATGCAGCAGTCCACACCCATGTACATGCTGCAATGGATCTTAGTGTCCCAAAAGCTGGAGTCCAGCAAGACACACATCTGAGCAACAGACCCTGCCTCCAAGAGTGGGCATCCAACCAGGTGGGGCCTAAACCGCTGGTGGGCCCAATATCTGCCCGTCCCACAAGCATCCCCATCTGTGGAAAGAGCAAGGGCCAGAGACACAGAGTATCCAAGAGCACCTGTGAGCAAGAGCCACAAAGCAGGGTGCCACAAGCCAAGAAGAGCCAAGCGCCAAGAGCCAAGAGATTGAACTTCTCCCCACCCCTTGTTGAAAAGTCCCCTCTCTCCCCAGAATCCCTCACCCTCCAGGAGCCAGAGGGAGTGCCCAGCTTTCCAGCCAAAGAGGGCTAACATTGGCCATATTTGCTTTTGCCCCACCTTTGGCTGAGTAAGGGGCAAAGTCTCCTCTGGCAGCCCCTCCCTGCTGGAAAGTCAAGTGCAGCCTGGTTGTCAGGGTTACACATTTTAGCACATTTATGGTTGATAGCTGCCTTTGTTATGCAATGTGCCTTTTTAAACACTGTGCTTTCTGCAGCGTAGGCTCTTTCCTGCCTTGGAGAATGCAAGGTGCTTTTAATCTCTAGCCTCGGCAGCTCTCCCTGCCCCGCTGACTTTTCTTGGTGGGAGGGGAGCAGCCTCTAATGCTGGATTTTGGAATTCCCCTGTATCTGGGGTCCCTGCTTTCCAGAGATCTCAGGTCCAACCTATCTCATTACAATTTCAAAAAAGGTGAAAACACAGCTGAAACACAAAAAAAACTGGGACAGCTTGCGGGGAAGGTACTGTGACTGAGCCTGTCAAAAGTGGTTT
The DNA here is from genome assembly GCA_004026545.1 of Mormoops blainvillei. NCBI lineage: Eukaryota > Metazoa > Chordata > Mammalia > Chiroptera > Mormoopidae > Mormoops > Mormoops blainvillei. Next base: position 5,418 of record PVJD01010845.1, read on the forward strand.
GTGGTGTTTTGTGCTAGAGATTTTTCACTGGATGATGCTCCACAGCTGGGTAGACTAGTTGAAATTGATAGTGATCAAATCGAGATATTAATTGAGAATGACCAAGATTATACAACATGGGTGACAGCTAACATACTCAAAATATCCTAATCAATAAAGTTATTGGTGAGAATGAAAAATACATCTTTGATTTTATGGGGGAAAAATATGAACTTTTTGGCCAACCCAATACATCATCTTCAAATGACACTATACTGCTTATTAATTTGTAAAGAAGATAACATAGCACAGTATGATTCTTCTCTCCCATCACTTTGGCCTTGCTGTCATTTATATGTTACATCTATATCTTTAATAATCTAATGATGTTTAATATTATTATTTAAATAAAATTATATTTTAGATTAATTAAGAAGGAATATACAAATTTTATCTTTTTTATTCCATATTTAATGATCCTCCTTTCTTTATGTATGTAGTATTATCTAATCTATATCATTTTACTTTTCCCATGAAATAATTATTTTAACATATCTTGCAGTGCAGGTCTGCTGTTAATGAATTTTCTTAGTTTTTGTTTTGTTTTGTTTTTTCTTAGAAAGTCTTCATTTCTCTTTTTCTTCTAAAGGGCAATTTTGCCAGATATGTAATTCTAGTTTTGTTTTGTTTTGTTTTTCCTTTTCAGTGCATTAAATATTTCACTTTACCTTCTTCCTTCTTACATGGCTTCTGATGTATAGTCCACTGAAATCCTTATACATTTGTTTCATATAGAGAGTGTTTTGTTAATTTTCTTTGGCTTGTTTCAAGATTTTTTCCTTCTCTTTTTCTGCTGTTTAAATATAAAATGTCTAAATGTAATTTTCCTGCTTAGTTTCTCTGAGATTCTTCAGTCTGTAGTTTGGTGTCTTATGAATTTTGTAACATTCTTGACTGTTATTACTTAGTATTTCTTCTGCCCTATTTCCTCATTTTTTCCCTCATTTGGTACTCTAAGTTTATGTTGTTTTTTTTTTTTAAATTTTATTATATCTTTATATTTTAATTTGTGAAGTGTCTAACTGACGTATCTTCAAGTTCACAGATTCTTGGCTTGGATGACTAATTTACCAATGAACCCATCAAAGGAATTTCCTGTTCTTTTTACAATGACTTTAAATATATAACATTCCTCTCAAAAATTTTTTAGTTATTTCCTCTCTCAGCTTATAGTATTCATGTCTTCTTTGGGTATTGCCTATTTTTTTTCTGTTGGAGTCCTTAACATTTTAATCAGATTTAAACTTCCTATTTAATAATTCCAAAAGCTGTCACATGTCTGAGTCTGCTTCTGATATTTGCTTCACCTATTAAAACTTTTGTTTTATTTCTTTTTTGCATGCTTTGTAATTTTTTGTTGAAAGTCAGGCATAATTTGTCAATGTCAGGTTAGTGTGACATATGTTAATCTCTCTGGGAGTTGAGCTGAGTTTATGAGTTTATATTTGCTATAGGTATAGGTGTCAGAAACTTTAAATTTTCTGCCTCTGATGTCCTTTCTCCTCCTCTGTTTCTTCTCATCTTGATGCTTTCCTTTGTACTCCTGCTCAGACGAAATCTGCATCTTCAAAGGGTTTCAGCTTCAATCCACTATTATTGTAATGAAACCCTTTTGTGTGACGGGAAGGTGTATCTGTATTGAGAAGGTGTATGTGTGTGTGGGTAAACATTTTATAATCTATTTATTAAATTTCCATCTTTAATGTGTCTATATCCCCAGGCTATGACATTCAAAAGTACTTTAAGCATCCTTTCTCACGCACTGGTGAGAAAAAAAGGCATGAGACTAATTAGAGAAATGCCCTTCCCTCTGTCGAGGTATCGTTCTGGTAATGTCTTTTGTTGTGGATAATCAAACTTTGACATGGAGAATTCTCTGGGTGAATTTTACAATGGTTGTTCTTCCTCCCCCTGGATGAAAATAACAGGGATCTCTTTTGGCTCTTCCCCATGACAATGTGGTGTTTCTGGAGTTAAAACTTATGAAAATGTTGCGGGCTCTCTAACACTACTGCCCACAGGGTTTTATCACACTCATTTTACTTCACACTCGGCTTTCAGTGAAAATTACCATTTAAGTGATTCTATCTCTATCGGTCCAGTGTATTTTGTTCCAGGTAACCATATCTTGTCTGTAACTCTGAATAACCTTTATCTCCGGATTTGAGAGCCGTGGTTTTCCCTGCAAACCCAGTTCTCTAATGGGTTCATGAAAATCCACTGATTTTCAGTTGTTCACCTTCTGCTTATAAGGCTGGTAGTGACAATATCAAAGATCATTATATGACCAAAATGATAGTGGAAACCCAACATGCTTTTTAAAAACATTTTACTGTTCTGGTAGATTTTTTCTATCTACAATTACCCAATATTCTCAGATTTCTGAGGTGTGAACTGCTTTGTTTTTCACCGGTATCCTCTCTCACTGCCATTTAGATTTCAATTTGACATTCTGCTAAGTTCCAATACTCTTTCCACTTCTTAAAAAATATTTTGACATGTTTTGAGGGTCAATTTTCTCTCTTCTCCATCTTACCAATTGGGAATTTTAAAATACAAATTGTAAAACTCTAAATTCTTTACTGTCAGCTAACATTTCAAGAGGGGTCAGAGAAAAGTATTTATATTCAATGTATACTTGTATTCAATGTGTAATTTTAGGAAAAGTTCATATATATTATACATTATATTATATATTATACACACATGTACACACACACTACTGGTACTCAGAGATATTTATTATGTGAAAAATGTTTTTATTTTGTAAAATATCTCATTTCCCAGTGGCATTTATCAAATGGCATATATCATATAATATGAAAATATTAATTCCCTATCTTTGTTCTGTTTAGTAAGGTGTTATTTTACTAAATATGTTATTTGGTAAGATACTATTAAAATGTTAGTAAAATGTTATTCAGTAAGATGTCACTGAAAGTATGCCTCATATTAATAATGATACAAATTTTCCTGCTAAAAATTTTGATAAAATATTTAGTCATGCATTTAGAATTGTCCTTGACACCATAAGTAAATGTTTATAAATAAACAAATCTCTTGAAAAAAGTATTGATTTATCTTTCTTTAGTATTAGTTCAATAAATGTAGCATTAACTCAACTTCCACAGCAACTCAGTGCAGATACACAAAACATAAAAGGCTAAATAAAGTAAACCCTTGTAAAAGCATTTAACTTTCTCGCCTTCCTGGTTAAACTTTTTGGTGGCTATCTTTCTTTTTTTTTTCTTCTTTTTTTCTATCCTTCTGCTTTCTCTCTCTCTCTTTTAAAATCTAATAGACTTTTCTCTTAGAGACTTGCTGATAAAACAAAGAAATCTTCAGTCAATAGATAGTTAATGATAAGTAAAAAAAATCCAGTAGCTGCAATTTTTCTTCATTGTCAATGCTCACGAAATTGTTGCAAAAAGGGGACCTAAAATTCTATCTAGGATAAACATGTGATCTCAGAAGTTTTGCAGTTATGTAAATACGAGTTTTGACTTAAAGTGAATATATATTTTTCTGTGGAAATACATTTGATCTGTGATCATATAATGGAAGTCAACATGAAAGCATATTGGATTTAGACACTTATGAATTCTGCTTCTACACCAAAGTATGGCAAATCAGTACAAATTTAATGAATGCGCTACACCACTGCCTTCATGTTATTGATAGTCATCTACCAATACATTATGTAGTCTAAAGTTAAGGTCTAATATTTCAATAAATAGTATTTATCAGGTCATGTATATATGATCTGTCCAAAATTGTTCAGCTCTGCTAGTAATTTTATTCATTTCTAATCTATCAGTTTTATTTATCTGATTGTTAATCATATATATTTAAAAATAATTTTTACATTCCCATAGAACACAACATAAAGACATTCTAGGTTTAAAAACCTACATTAGAAAGAGTTATAACAATACTAAAAGTTAATATTTAGTAAATAATAGTGTTCTCAGAACTATTCTCACTTCTTAACGAATACCTTATTTAATCCTTACAACCACCTTATATTTTGGTCATGTTTATAGTCTCCTTTTACACTTGAAGAAAGTGAGTTTTAGCAAGGCTAGGAAAACTTCCCAAGAGGGTCCAGAGTTTATATAAAGGAGATAAGATATAAACCCAGGCTTATCTTTTAACCTCAAATCAGCTGTTCACTTTCTCACAAGAAGGAAATAGTGATTATCCCTCATAAAATGAAATACACACACACACACACACACACACACACACACATACATATAAATTCAGAGGCTTTTTTCAAGTCATGTTTGTATTTTACTAGTTAAACTGAGTCCTGTATAAAATATGACATGATTTTTATGACAATGATAACTCCTAGTCATTTATCTGCCTGAATTACTGTCTTTAGCCACATTTATGAATGTCCTAGCACATATAATATTTTGAAACAGATATTAAATATAAAAATATAGTATTTTCAATTCCTTTCAATTCTATAAGAAATGTATGTATACTCTAATTATTGTTAATTCCTTAATAGGAGTATATATATTTTCCAATAAAATCCTTATAAAAATATATCTGGACTACAAATGTAAATACATATTTTGAATAAAATTATAGAATAATGTCTAATAGTGCCTTTTCTTTTTCATTGTCAAATAATTAATTGAGTATGTGTCAAGAACATATGTTAACAGTGTTTTTAAAACTGAGATCGATTAACATTAAATTGAATGACAACGGCCTGATTTTATTTTATTCACAAAGTATTTTTATAAAATGTGTACATTATAATAGTTTAACTATAACTGCAAAATATATTAGGTAAAATAATTTAGAGTGAATAAAAAATTAAATATCACTCTCCCTCAGGATGTATTTGAAAACAGGAAGTCCAATTCCTAAAAATTTAGAGCTAGAGAACAAAGTTTTCACGTTTCCTCCTTTCTTTTTTCACACAGATCTTAAGAAATATATGTGTCATTATTTTAATTTCCTAGACAATGAAGCAATAAACATATTGGGCACAGTAAAGAAGGTGGATAGAAAACACACAAATAAGTAGAGTTTTTCCTATTCTGGTGAAATTTCATTTGGTCGTATACATTAAAAACCTTCCAGTGAAACAAATCCTGGTCATGTAGACTGAATTCCTAGACAAATTTGTCATTTAAGTTAACATACTATTGTGTTAATAGACATATTTCAAAACAGCATGTGAAAGTCAGCTAGGTTACCTAGTTTAAAGAAAACTCACCTTCATTAAAAATACAGGGTGGGTTAAAAGTAAGTTTACAGCTGTTCATATGGAAAAATAATACAGTAATGAATAAATAGTAATATAAGAATAAACTCTGTGTTTCACTCACTTCCAACTGTAAACCTAATGTTGCCCCTCCCTGTATAAATGGAGCACTGTAGTGACCCTGAGAATGTGCCCCTCATATATTCAGCATAAGAGAAAATAATTGGCTGAGGGACCCAACTGTTGTGCTCTAATATCCATCACTTTCACTTCCCACAGGTTACTGTTATTCAGTGACTGAACATAGTCAGGACACTCAGGCACCTTTTTGAAAGGTGAAGGACTCCTGTGTTGGTGGACATTGAGGGCTACCTGATGATCTCAATAAACTTTCTTTAAAAAGCACTACAGATTAAATATGTGCACCTAACTTTCCTTCCTCCTGCCTTCCTTTTTGTTTTCCCTGTCTCTTCGCCTTTTACTCAGGTAAACATCAATACGACCGGATGGCCTTCCCTGCCCTTTACCCGGCTTCTTCATTCCCCTCTTCATTTTCTCTCAGTGGTGTTTTTCAGGGGACCCATGCGCTAACATAACCAATAACTGTGTGTCTGTGTGTGTATAATTTATTTTTAACACCAAGAAAATATAAAAGTACTTCATAGTTTGATTTAGTTTTTTTTTTTTTTGGCCAGGAATTCTTATACATATCCTCTCATTTTTAAAAAAATTTTATAACAGTTAATTGAGGTACGTTTCCATTCCATGATATATACCATTGTAAAAATATACAATAAATATACAATATTACACAACAGAGTTGCAAGACCATTACACAATACTGTTATAAAACATTTCTGTCACCACAGTAAGTTCCTTTGCACACATTCCCAGTGTCAGGCAATAACTGGGGTCATACAACAAGTGACCATCTATGCTGTGATCACCCCTTAATCTCTTTGTCTGGGTGGGGGCCCCTGAAGGTCAGTCCAGGGCAGGAAGCCCAGAACTATGAGTCATCATCGCATGCCTATGAGTCATTGTACACATTGGCTATAATCCCAAATTACATAAACTCCTTATGTAAGCATGACCTAAGTGAAACTGCTGCACAACTGTGGTACAATGCCACTATTGTCTAAACTTGTATAAAAACCCCTGTAACCAGTGATAAAGCATGCACATGGCTTGAGTGTGGTCTTATGTTGGCTCCTCATGCTTTCTTTCAACTGGGCCTCTCACCATCGAAACCTACCCTGGCTGAACAGCTGGGCCCTGGCAGTTGGTAAAGAAGGAAACCCTCTCCCAAATAGTATGGGATAACTAAACATACAACACACAGCGCTGATCAGATAAGACTGGCATCAATTTATTACTAACACATACAGCTCAGAGAAGTAGAAAAAAAGCACTCATTGTAGAGAGAACAAGTAGGGAATGTGGGAGGCAGGCTTTTAAGGATCAAGAGAGTAACATATGCCTTGGTTCCAGTGGAGGAGGTGACTGGTTTGTTTGAATAATTTTGAGGGCTGACAAGGAGGTAAAAACCATTAGTTTGAGTACCAGTGGAATGCATTTGATCTGGCTATAAGAGAATCAGCTGGATCAGGAAACTTTCCCAATGAGTGGGGGTCATAACTAACAATAGCAAGGGAACTTGCAGTTAAGCCTTTGGGAACTTAGGAGGCCCAAAGGTGGCAAAGCAGCACTTAAAATATTAGGTCTTACAATCTGAGTCTAGCTTCATTCACTTAGCATAATGTTTTTGAGGTTAATTTGTGTTATAATATGAAGTCTGTCCAGAAAACGTCCAGCCCTTGTCAATATAATGAGAATAGTTTGCTCAACATCAATAAAACCTAGCAGTCGAAGAGAGTGGACTGGAATGTGCTTGCGTGAACAATGACAACTACACTGCACTAGTCAGTGGGGGTGGTAGAAGTTGTTTTGTGAGCATGTGTACTGTGTGGTTATTGCATTCAAAATGACCGAGCAAGCAAAGCAACGAATCTGCATCAAGTTTTCATTATGCTTTAGCATTCCTCCATGGAAACTATTTCAATGATTCAAGAGGCTGCAGCTCTGGGGCAACTGGTGATGAGCAGCTTTGTCACGACAATGTGCCTGCTCATGCATCATTTCCTGTGCAGTTTTTTGATGAAATGCCAAATCACCAAGGTGATTCAACCCCCCTACAGCCCTGATTTGGTGTCTTGTGACTTCTGGCTTTTCCCAAAACTAAAATTACCTTTGAAAGGGAAGAGATTTCAGACCATTGATGAGACTGAGGAAAATATAATGAGGCAGCTGATCGTGATCAGGAGAACTGTGTAAGGTCCCAAGGTGCCTACTTTGAAGGGGACTGAGGTATCATTGACCAATGTGCAATGTTTCTTGTATCTTGTATTTTCTTCAATAAATGTCTCTATTTTTCATATGACATGGCTGGATACCTTCTGGACAGACTTCATATATGCACCCTTAGCATATATGATACAATATTAGTAGTCTATTCCTTTTTATTGCTGAAAAGTATTCCATTTTATATATTTAACACATTTTACTTATTTATTTACCTTTGAAAGAATATCATGGTTATTTCCAGTTTTTGTTGATAAAGAATGAAGCTACTAAAACATTTTTAAGGAGGTTTTTCTTACATATCAATTTTCAATTCCCTTGGAAATTAGATGTGAAACTTCTGAGTTATCAATTTGGAGTTTGGGCCTTTAAGAAACGACCAAACTCTGTTCCAAAATATCTATTTTACCATTCCAGCAACATTGTTTCAGGATTCCAATTCATCTAGTTCCTCACCAAAATTTTGGTAGTGTCTGATTTTTATTATAAACATTCTAGTGGGTTAGTAGTTATATTACATTTTGAACTTAATTTGAATTCTCATAATGTGATAAAAATAATATAGGTAAAATAAATAAATGCATAGAGTAAAAGAGTACTACTAATAAAGGGCACATAAATGTTATTTTAATAGAAATAAAATAGAGCTTTAGAAGCTGTGAGTGGTTGTGAAGGCAAGAATTTCTATTGGGAACTTATGTTTCATTTGTGAGCAAATATTTATAGCATGACTTGACCAACTAATGATATGTTACAGAATAATGACTTAGACTTAACAGAATCTTCACATCTGAAAAGAGAAATCCCTTGACAGATTGGTTTGCTATGTTGTGAATATTGTTTACACACTTATAATGATGTAAATGTTGTTAATTTGCTTTTAGTTTTAGTATCATAATTATTGCAAAATATTTAGAACTTAACTATAGTTATAAAAGCAAAAGTAAATGCAGTCATTGTCAATGGGTGAATTGAATAACTATTTTTTCATATGCTACATGACACCATTTACTAGTATCTTTGCTAGAAATAGAGTAAAATAAAACAAATGATAAAGGGTGTGGACATATAATAGGAATATGGTTATACAGTTGACCCTTGAACAACATGGGTTTAAACTGCGTGGATTCACTTAATTTTCAATAAATACATATACTGGTTTTGATCTATGACTGGGAGCTTGTGAATGTGAAGGACTAACTCTGTGCATTGATTTATTTACCATTTTATATAGGGGGCTTGAGTATCTGCAGATTTTGGTCATGACCAATTGGTCCTGAACCAATCCTCCATGGATATTGAGGAACAACTAAGGTTTTGAGGAGTCAAAGTTATGTCTAGTTGAATTTTTAGCTTCATGAAGGTTAAATTCAAAATGCCACATAACTACTTACCCACTAGAATGTCTATAATAAAAAAGCAGACACCACCAAAATCCATGTTGTTCAAGAGTCAATGGTATTTGACTTTTACAAAGATGTAATACTAAATTTTTAATTCAATTTGGCAATAAAATAAATGTTCATGCTACTCCTTTACAATGTGACAAGAAACAACGTTTTCTTGGTCTGTGGTCTTAAGGTCATATCTCCTTGATGTGAAGAAGGAAAAAGAAAACTAAAAGTTCCTGAGAATCACCAACTTAGACAGATATTTCATTAAATTCTCAAATGTCTCATTTCTTTAGCCCTTACTTTAAATCTGCAGCAGAGATTAACCTTTTTACAGTAGACTATAGCAGTTTGTTTTTTTTTAGTTTACCAGCTATAAGACTAAGCTAGGTTTTCCCTAAAGAAATTTGCTATGAGAGAGCCATCATTTTTTCAACATCATGGGAAAATGCTTCAGTATAACTTTAATACATGATATTTTTACACAGATGACAAACCTTTTATTTTTCTTCAGTTACCTTCAAAGAAATTATATATACTCTAAGTGATTGATAATTTACATAACAAAAGTTTATCTTTTATTAACTAGATGCAACGAAGCATTCAGTTTCTTCAGTTCTCCATATCTTCTATAAATACAAAATCAAAATTAGCACAAATATACACAAATACATTGATATACAGTGGTGGTCAAAATTAAGTTTAGAGTTGTAATACAAATATGTAATACAATAATTAATAAATAATACAAGAATAAACCATTTTTTGTATTTGCAATTGTAAATTTACTTTCTCCTATCTCTGTAAAAGTACACATCTTTACATTTGCCTTCATGAATTTAAATTACCAAGAGGCAAAATTTGCTGTATATTAATCAGTTATTCTCAAATTTAGGCTTTTTATATTATATTGTTTTATTCAAAAAGTACAGTGTCATAAACTAGGGCTTACAAACTAGGGCTTATGGGCAAAAAAGAAGTTCCTACTTGTTTTTGCAAATAAAGTTTTATTAAAACAAAGTATCCATCCATTTTTTTATTGTTTATGTCTGTATTCATACTACAACATCAGAGTTGAGTATATGTGACAGATATTTGGCAGCAAAGATTAAAATATTTACCATTTTTATCTTTACAGAAAATATTTGTCAACCCTGCCTTAAGATAATGTACCCTTTAAGTTTTTCAAACAGTATTTGTAGCTCAACTCTTCCATGAAAGCATCCATAAATCATTTGCTTATCATTTTCTTATATTCTTAAGTGCTTGAGTAGCTACCTAACTCATATATATTATTATATTTGATATATTACCGTGAACATATGACTTTTAGTTAAGCACATATGCTGTGCCAACACAATTATATAATGACATTAATAAGCATAAAGTTTGTATACACTGTTCTTATTGAATTCTTACTTGAGGTACAAGTAGTAATAATAATAAACACAGAAAATACTCAAAAATTTTAAATTTCACTCAAACCAAATCATCAAGTTGCTTGATGTTTTTTCCAAAATAGTAAATAATGGCAGTTAAATTAAAATTTCTTAGTGATACTTTTAAAAAACTAAACTTACAAAACTAAAACTTCTCCATATTTCATTTTTGAGTGGAAATAATTGTCAGTGGCAATTTTTGGGCACCTTGATTTATTTAAAGAAAACAGCCAAGGAGAGAAGCAAAATAAACCAGAATCTTCCAACATTAAGGCTTGAAACATAAGACAGTGGAAAAAAAAACAATGATAAGAAATATATTATCTATGAAATACCCATGAAAGGAAACAAAACAAAAGGAAACTAACCAAGGAAGAGTCACTTTTCATTCATTATGCTAGAATCAAGCATTCACCATGGAATTCTGCACATACAGAATAGCATCGCTTTGGTTCAACTGATTAAGTGGATATCTTTCTTATATTTGTATCTCTCTATTTGTTTATTTTAACTTCAGCTGAATTGCAAAGATATTAATAGTTGTTAAATAACTGTATTGAATGAAGAAAATAGTAAGTTTTCACAAAAATTACAATGTTATCATAATCTGGCTATATAAGAAAACCCAATGAAAACTTAAAAGCAAAAAAGGAAAAACAGTCAAAGAAATTTAGAAATAATCAGTAGTGTGAAACTAACCCACATATTAAATAAGAGTAGAAAAATGTGTAATTGCATCCACTAATATACATTTGACATACAGGTGTAAACTTAATTGCTTTTTTAATACATATTAAATCAGGATATATTTAATAGTCCCAAAACAAGTCTACTCAAGTTACTATTTAATATGTAGTTAACCCTTGGCACCTAATTAACCATATTTCTTTCCAAAATTGTACATGTCAAGTGCTATTTAGAAAAAAATGCTGATGGAGTATAGCTAGATTTATTAATAAGGTTAAGGGTGAATATTTTCACAAATATATAGCTGTTCTGTATAGAAAATTTATGCACTATTTCAAAATATAGGGAAATTATTTTTTCACATACATTATTTATATAGAATTCATAACAAAATATTAAAAAAAGAGGAAACACTGCAAGACATAAACCCTTCTATCCAAACCTTATAATTTTTTTTCAGATGTTTTATTGTTAGTGCATAGAAATACCACTGATTTCTGTATGTCAGTTTTATATCCTGCGACTTTACTGAATTCATTGATCAATTTCAACAGTATTTTGCTTGAGTCTTATAGGATTTTCTATTTATAAGATCTATACCATCTGCAAATAATGAAAATTGTACTACTTCCTTTCTGGTTTGAATTTTTTTTTTTTTTTTGTCTCTCCTAATTTTATGCTCCAGCTAGGATTTCCAGTACTATGTGAATAAGAGTGGAGAGAGTGGACACCCTTGTTTTTTCCTGGTCTTAGAAAAAGCTTTTAATCTTTCACTGTTTAGAATATCAGCTATGGGCTTGCCATATATGGTTTTTATTATGTTGAGGTATGTTCCTTCTATGTACAATTTGTTGGGGTTTTTTTAATGATGAAAGCATTTTGTATTTTATCACATGATTTTTTCTACACCTACTGAGATGATAATATGATTTTCACATGTCATTCTGGTAATACGATGTATCAAACTTACTGATTTGGATATGTTGAACTACCTTGTTTCGAAGGGATAAATCCAGCTTGGTCATGGTGTATAATTCTTTTACTGTACTGATGAATTTGTTTGCTAATGTTTTGTTTAGAGTTTTTACATCTATATTTATCAGGTGTATTAGCATATAGGATTCTTATAAGGTCCCTTCTAGCTTTGGAGTAAGAGTGATGCTGTCCTTATAAAATCAGTTCGGAAGTGTTCCATTTTCTTCAAATTTTGAAAGAGCTTATAAAGGATTGGTATTAATTATTTAAGTGTTTGATAGAATTAACCAGTGTGAAGCCATCTGGTCCTGAATTTTGCTTTGTTGAAATGTTTTCATTACCTATTCAATCTTCCTATTTGTTATTGTTCTATTCAGATATTCTATTTCTTCCTTATTCAGTCTCATTAGTTGTATGTTTCTAGAAATGTAACTATTTCTTATAAATTATACAATTTTTTGGCTTAAAGCGTTCATAGTAATCTCTTATAATCCTATGTAATTCTGTGATAACAGCTGTAATGTCTTCTCTTTCATTTCTGATTTTATATGTCTTCTTTCTTTTTCACATAGCCGAGATAAGGGTTTGTCAATTTTGTTTATCTTTTTGAAAAAACAGTTTTTAGTTTTGTTGTCCTATTCTAATGTTTTCTGGTATCTAATTTATTTGCATTCTGATATTTACTATTTTGTTTTTTCTCCTAACTTAGGTCTGTTTATTGTGTTTACCTTCTTTTTTTTTTTTTTTGCATTCCTTGAGGTGTGAAATTAGGTTGCTTATTTGAAATCTTTTTATTTTCCTCATATGTACATTTATTGTTATAGGCATCCCTCTCAGAGCTGCTTTTGTGGCATCCCATAGGTTTTGGTATGCTGTATTTCTGTTTTCACTTTTAAAATTGTTTTCAAAATTTCCTTTTGATTTATTCATTGACTGATTGGTTGTTCAGGTGTGTGTTGTTTAATTTACCAGCATTTTTAGAAATAAAACTATCAATTAACAATAACACCAAAAACAATAAAATACTTAGGAATAAATGTAACCAAGGAAGTGAAAGATCTATATGATAAGAAATACAATACTTTGATAAAAGAAATGAAAGAAAAGAGAATCAAATGAAAAGATATCCTGTGTTCATGCATTAGAATAATTAATATTGTTAACATTTCCATTTACTATAAGCTATCTATAGATTCAATGCAAAAGTGATTTCTATAGAAAATCAAATGACATTTTTTATAGAAATAGAAAAAAAATCCTAAAATTTGTATGAAATCACAAAAGACCCTGAAAAGCCCAAGCAATTTGGATAAAAAAAACAAAGCTGAATGCATCACACTTCCTGATTTCAAAGTACACTACAAGGCTATAGCAAATAACAGTACGATACTGGCATAAAAATATACATATAAACCAGTGGTACACAATAGAGAGTCCAGAATTAACGTTTTATATACATAGTATACTAACATTTGGCACAGGAACCAAGAATACTCAGTGGGGAAAAGATTGCCTCTTTAATAGCAGGTACTGGGAAAACTAAATAAGTGTAGGAAATTTAATCAGACTCTTATCTTATATCACTGACAAAAATTAATTTGCAATGGATTATAGATTTAAACATAAGACCTAATACTGTAAAACTCCTAGAAGAAAACATAGGGAAGAAGCTTTTTGACATTGGTCTTGGCATTTTTTTTTTATTTGACACGACAAGTCACAGCAACAAAAGTGAACCAAAAAGCTTCTGTATAAAAAAACAAAAAACAAACAAACAAAAAAAACAGCCAACAAAATGAAAAGGCAATCTAAAGAATGGGAGAAAATATTTGCAAATCTTATATAAGATAAGAGATTAATTTCCAAAATTTATAAAGAAGTCATAGAACTCAATAACAAGAAACAAACAATCCAATTAAAAATGGGCAGAGAAACTAAATAGACATTTTCCCAAAGAAGACATACACATGTCCAACAGATCGTTGAAAAGATGCTCAATAACACTAATCATCAGGAAAATGAAAAATCAAAATCACAATGAGATATTACTGCACACCTGTTAAAATGGCTGTTTCTGAGAAGATACGACAGAAGCGCCGGCAAGAATATGTAAAAAAGGGTACAACTATTGTTGGGAATGTAAATTTGTTCAGCCACAATGAAAATACTATGGAGGTCTTTTAAAAAATGAAAAATGAAACTACCTATGATCCAGCAATCCCACGTCTGGGTATATATTAAAATATGAAATGAAAACAGGATATTTAAGAGATATCTGTGCTCCATGTTTATTCCAGTATTATTCACAGTAGACATTATATGAAACAACCTGTCAATAGATAAAGATAAATGAATAAAGATTTAGAATACACAGGGTAGGGCAAGAAGAGGTTTATAGTTGTTCGTATAGAAAATATTGCAACAGTTAATAAATAGTAATATAAGAATAGAGTCTGTGTTTAATGTACCCACAACTGTAAACCTACTTTTGCCCCAGTGTATATACAATGAAATATTATTCACCCATGAGAAAAAATGAAATCTTGCCATTTGGGACAACATGGATGGACCTTGATGTCATAATGCTAAAAGAGTTAAATTAGAAAAATAAAATACTGTGTTACGTCACTTATATGTAAAATCTAAAAAAGGTAAACTCATAAAAACAGAGTATAAAGTGGTTACTAGGGGTTACGTGGTGGGGGCAATTAGGTAGATGCTGTTTAAACGTATAAATTTGCAAGTAGTAGGTAAATAAGTCCTGAAGACCTACTGCACTACATATTGATTATAATCAACAATACTCTGTTGTAAATTTTAAAACTGCTAAGAGACTAGATCTTATTTTTGCCACAAAATAGAAATAATAATTATGTTGTGTGATATGAGCTGTTATCCCACAATGTGGTGTTAATCCTATTGAAATATGTAAATGTATCAAATCAACATCATAAACTTGAAATATACATGATGTTATATGTAAATTATATCTAAACTTACCATTTTAGTTTGTCAATAATAAGTATTTAACAATAGCATGCATATCTCTCACAAGAAACAAAAAATAGCTGAATATAAACAAAGATTAAATATAACTACTAATCTTTTCATTGTTGGTTGAGAAAAGCCATTATTTTAATAATTAGATTTAATGTGAAGAAAATACATCTTAGATACCCATATTTAAGTACAACTAAAACATATGTAACATGTATCATTTCTCTTTCAGTCTAGTTCATTGTACATGACTTGTTGCTACTTTCTACCCTCACACTTGCCCTGTTTCACTCACAGCGGTCTTACTGTATCACTAAGCTATGTGTGGGATGTGTACTTGATAATATTTTGACCTTAATCTGATGCTCTTTTCTTCAAGAAATAACATGTTCTAAAAATAAATTCTACTTTAATATTAGTTCTAATCATTTTTGTCAAGCATAGCTTTTTATACATTCACTGCTTCTAATTATGGTTTTATCATTCATATTTTCAAATGTGTCTCTGCTTTGTTTTCAAAAAGATTAAAATTAAAAGATTTACTCTTGGTCAAGATAAAAGTAATATGACTGCCTGTGTTTCAATATGCCTTCAAGAGAATAGTGAAGGACACTGTCAAATAATGGCTCTTCTGTTGTGTATTACTGTGTATTCTCTTCAAAAGATAAAAATGCACAATATTTCACCTAATTTAACTTTGCTAGAAGGTTGTTTCACCTTTTTGTCTTTATTATTCTCTGTGACATTTCATGTCATCAGGAATATTAAAATTAAAGTTATATACCCTGGCTGGTGTGGCTCAGTGGATTGAGCACCGGACTACTAAACAAAGGGTTGCTGGTTCGATTCCTAGTCAGGGCATATGCATGGGTTGCAGGCCAGGTTGCCAGTAGTGGGTATGTGAGGGACAACCACGCATTGATGTTTCTCTCTCTCTCTCCCTCCCCAACCCCACTCTAAAAATAAAATAAGATAAAATATTTTTAAAAATAAAGTTAGAATTTCTCAAAATTATTTTTTTACATATATTTTACTGATGTGGTCCCAAAGAGGACCATGCCAAGACACATCATAATTAAAATGCCAAAGGTTAAAGATAAAGAGAGAATCTTAAAAGCAGCAAGAGCAAAGCAGAGCGTTATCTACAAAAGAATTTGCATAAGTGTATGAACTGATTTCTCAAAAGAAACATTGCGGGCAAGAAGGGGCAGGCAAGAAACAAACAAAAATGCCATTACAGTTGTCCAATTTTTCCCCCTTTGTCCCACTCTGTGCAATCCCCCTCTTCCCTCCAGTAACTGCCCCTGCTTAGTTCAAATTCCCTGGGTTGGTAATAGTAAGGGAAGCTTGATGATCGCTGCTACTCTCCTCCTGCTCTGCATCCCAGTTCCTGACAGGCCAGAGACCAGTAGTGGTTGGTGGCCAGGAGTTGGGGATCCCTGTTTTAAAAGGCTCAACAACTGGTTCTTATACATGCTGTTTCCTAAGAATGGAAACAATATTAAGGATAGCAGTTTTTCATGTGAATGGGACAGATATTTAGTGAACTTCAGGATAGACTTCAGTGTTATTTAGGTAAGGGCACTGTTGATAATCTATTGACATTTCAGTTCTAGAATCACTGACTTTTTTTCACAAAATATAATTTATGATCCCATAATGTGAATAAGAGCAATGAACTACTGAAAGCTTGGATTTCTATATTTCATTGTCCAAATTGCTACAGATAAATATAAACATGCCATATTTTGCTGTGTATAATGCATACTTTTTTGCCCAAATTTTTGAGCAGGTATAATGATTACATGTCATGGGTATAGCAATGGGTATAATCCTGTGTATAATGTGCACAAGAACGAGGGTGCTCATTATACACAGCAAAATACAGTAACTTTCTGATAAACGAAAATATACCTGTGAAAACAAAATTAGACAAGTGAAAATGGAATGTCAAGATGTTTGTGGAACATTAAGTACTAAAAATAGTAGCTTGTACAAGTATAATTTTGAGAGGAGGCAACTGAAATAATTGATTGCATAGTTCATAAAGGATGGCTCACTTTTTAAGCCACTATATCTCCAAGGGCTTCAATCTCTTCAATTTTAAAATTAGGCCAGGGCTGTTGTAGAGAGTATCTGTAATTCCCATCAGTATTTATTACTGATTCTATCATTGAACCAACCCTTAGCTTTTTCTCCTCTCTCCTCCCAAATCCCTCTAAGTTAATATTTCTCTGTTTGAGTAACTTAGTAACTTTTCATATTGAGAACTGTATTTGGTTGGTATCACTAGAATTTCTCTTCTGTATATTCATAGCAAAATTTGCTGGAAATGTTCAATGATTCTGATCCTTTTGATGAATGCAGAACACTGAAATATCTGTATTTTTAATGTGCTTATGATAACATAAATGAAAATGTGTCCATTATTAGGTATGGAAAAATGTACTAATTTAAGCCAGAAAGTTAGTGCTACATTTTTTGCACTGGAGTGCTCTGTATATCAATTGTTTGTTTAAGGGCATTAGGTTTCTGAAAGAATGTTTTGTGTTGAAGAAGACACTTAGAGCCTGAACATTTTTAAAGAAAACAAAAGGCTTTGTTTTCTTTAAAAAAAAAATCTTTGTTTTTCTGCTTGAGGCTATCTTCACCTTTCTTCAGAGGCCAAATGGGTACTTTCAGAATTGTATTGAAGGCCTGTTCCAAATGCTCCAAAATTGTTACACAGGTAGAATCCCCACTGACATGAAAGAGCATTTGGCAAAACAAGCATCAAAGGGCATGCACATGCCCCAGAGAAAAGCCAGGGACTGTGACAGGGCCAAAGCAGGCTTGGGATGAAAATAAACTAGCAATTAATTCAGCCACAAGCAGCTGCAACATTTATTCTTTTTAAAAAATGTGTTTTTGTTAAATGCTCTATTCTTCATGTGCTTTAAATAATTTCCATTTTACTCACATTATATCAGTTTTCCAAAGAGGTTTAATAGTTGTTCCCATTAACAACTAAATGCAATGACACATTTTATAAATATTCTATAAGCCCTACTAAGATTATAAAATATTTTTTTTAAGGCTAGACCTGGAGATTAGTTGTCAGTTTGAAAAGTACATGGTAAAAGTCTAATCTATAATGTTGTGTGAATTTTAAACTTATGAGTGTAATTATAGAAACCACATAAAGTCTAATTATAAATAGCTTTTGAATGTTACTCTTCCTATATAACTTTTACGTAAGGCTATAAGCCTCTGTGATTGTACCAAAAGCTATTTTAAAGTCTGTTTTTGTATGCTATATAACATGCAAATACACATATGATATGTCACAGTTATGTGATTAAAACTCATTGATGTTGTCAGTCGATATGTAGCTGAAAGCTCTTTAGGCAGACAAATTGGAAATATCACTTTATAATAAGTGGGTTTGAATCATACTGTTACTCGGTCCTTCTAACTTATTGTGTGGAAAAATCCTACCTGAGACTGTTCAGACCAGTGTCACCTTCTAGGTGAGTTCATAGTCTAGCAAGTGAGCATTATGAATTGATAAAAAGGTGCCGAGATATATGAATTAATTGGCAGTTTCCCATCTCTTGTTACCTGTGAAGATTTGCTAACCTGTAAATAGATTTGTGCAAACAGGTTCCAAAAGCTGGATCAAATAATGGCACGGAAAATTTAACAGGTCATCTTAGTTTTTATTTGATATTATCACATGCTAGTCTGACATTTTCTTTCCTGCTAAGTTATTTGACTAGCCTCAATAATTTAAAAAATTTCATTGATTAATAAAAATGGAGACAAGCAAATATTTTTCTTAAAATCAAGCGAACATGTGTCTACAAATTCCAGCTAATTTTTACTCAAAGAATAAGAAGTGTTTTAAAAGCAGTAGATAAATATAAAGAAAACTTGAATTTTGAGAAGTCCTACAAAATGAATAGTCAGTAGTTGAACACAGAGCATCAGTAATTCAGAAAAGTAATAAATAATATTATAAAAGCCACTCTTAAAGACCTCCTACATCTACCATTACTATAAAAAATTAAATTCAAAATATTAACATTTTAAGAGTTTCCCCAAAGGCATTAGAACATTTTTAAATGAATTATTAAATACACAAAAATATATCATCCTTGCCAAAAAAATATATATATATAAAACTACAAGTGTCTTTTATCCTCCTGCTCTAAGTCTTATTCCCTCCCGTCCAAAAGTGACCTCTCTTAACTGCTTTGGTAGAGATTCAATAAGGCCCTTTATTCTGCATTTACAGAATGTACATACATTTATATGACATATCTATTAATACAGATATCAATATATTTTAAAATATAAATTGCGCAACTTGTTCTTTTTACTTGTTAGTATATGTAAATGATGTGTTAAACAAACATTATACATGAACTGTAATAAAAACACAGTTTTACTTTTTTCCTCTCTCTCTGTGTTCTTAAACTCTACTTTGTGGGAGTAAATGACCTCTGTAGTTTGATAAAGTGTTAGACAGGTCCAAGGCTGAATTAGCCATTCTCTAGTAACAAAATACCCCTCGTTTACTTTTAGTCATGACAGCATCTCAATTTTGAAGATAACATATTCAGGCCTTTATGGTAGTCAACATTTTGTGATTGTTTAGCTTTAAATCTTGTATTAACCATTCACAATTGGCCCAGGCTGAAACCACATGGGAAAGAAAGCAAGATGCTTCTGTTTTATTAATGTAAATTTAAGATGTCCAAACTCACCTCTTCCCCCACTGGTCAGCAACAAATTTAGCCAGAGCCATTTGTCAAGTAGGAAAGGGGGAAGATAAAAAGGTGATTAGATAGCACTTGCTTAGTTTTGCAATTTGAACTCTCTGAAACTGACAGACAATTAAAAGTGACTTTTGACCTCATGGTTGACTTTCCTAGGCAACTTTAAGGTTCCCACCTGGACACCTCTTTTTCAATTCTCTTGACTGATGTAAGGGATCTTCCCTCAGAATTATCCATTTTAACCTTCCTTCAGTCCCGGGTGCTTAGCCGTTTACCTCCACCTCTGTCAGCAGAGGTATCCCCTCAAGCAGCCCCCTTGGACAAGATCTAAGATGATCCCACATCTGAGCTCTCTTTCATGTCCTAAAAGTCCTGTGAAGGAAGAACCTGTGATCCCCTATACCTATAAATGCGGAGATTGGGAGTATAGTAGGAAAAACCCTCTAGCCTTCACATAAGCATTCATGCTAGCAGACCAGCATGTGATCGTAAAGTACGATCTTTTTTACCCCCAATTACTCATTTTAAAGTAACCTTCAAATAACTTTGGAGAAAAAGTAGCATCATGTTTCTTGAACACACATTTCCAGACCAGCTACAAATAGATATAATTGTTGGATCCTAAGATGTGCACTTTTTGAATTTTCATAGAATGCAGTACATTTTTCACTAAATGATTTTGTTAATTTGTACTAGAAACATTTGAGAGTGTCTAGTCCTTATATCCTTAATTAATGTATAAAGTATTCTATATTTTCCATTTTCATTAGGATAACAATTCTTAAATTTATTGTTATAGTTTAAAAAATCAAATCTCAATGTAAGATTAAAAAAACTAATATTTATTCTGTTTGATTATTTTTTTGTGAAGGGAGAATTTGCTGTCTACATTTTGCATGATATATTATTATTCACACTAAATATTATCTACCACTTTTATAGCCATTTAAAAATATCTTTTAGATAGTTGGGTCAATTGTGTTATAGGAGAGAATTATATCCTTCCATAGGATCATAAGAAAAGCATTTCAAGGACCCATGCACAGGAGATTGTGGTTTGACATGGTTTATTTGTGTGGTAGAAGCTGCACCCTGGGTTCCAATGCCCCATCTCCCTCTGTCCTGCCATGGAAAAAGTCCAACCATGTTGTCAGAAAGGTCAAAGCAAAAGCCAATGTTCATCAGTTCTGCTCCACATTAAAGTCTAGTCCAGTCCAGCATCTGGTTAGCTTAGCATGTGTTTGCAGTTGTAGGGCATTTCAGGCTCCTTCTTGGAGCCTGCATGTGGACTAACATGACCATGGTATAACAGACATCTGGTCAGATCCCTGGGAAGCAGGCTGAGGGACCCCAGGAGTAGCATGAGAGCCAG
This sequence comes from Mormoops blainvillei, assembly GCA_004026545.1. NCBI lineage: Eukaryota > Metazoa > Chordata > Mammalia > Chiroptera > Mormoopidae > Mormoops > Mormoops blainvillei. The sequence continues at coordinate 26,666 of PVJD01010845.1, forward strand.
CACAGCCCCCACCCCAGAAGGGAGGGGTTTGCAGGAATGCCAAAGACAACCCAGGATAGAAACTGGAGCTAGGGTTTGATGGGCTCCCATGCCCTGGGAAAGAGGTAAACAAACCCAAGGCAGTGTGCGTTGTCCCAGCAGCTGAGCAGTTTGTGACACAGGCTGCACAGAGTCTGCATGGGCGAGAAGGTCACAACACAAGTGTAACAAGATGATGCTCTGCTGCCTTGAGAAAATGGCAGCCAGAAGAGGGGCAAAGACACTGTGCTGCTTACGAGCATGGAAGACATTAATCTGCATTGGTTGAGAAGCTGGACAGTGCCTGGGTTTCTGGGTTGGACTTTTAAAAACAAAACATGTGGGAAAACACGTGTCTTTTCCCCACCCCGACTAGCCCTGTTTGCCACAGGGGCCCCAGCATTTCTGGGGCCGGTATACCATAAAGTCCGCTTCGTCTGGGAACATTTCCGATGCCCCTTCCTGAATGAAACATGGCAGCAACAGTGGCGCTGCGCAGGCCTGCCTGGCCAGGCACACAGACATACCAGTGAGCCGGCGGTCGGAGGAACGGAGCAGCGTACAGTCAGTGGGACTCTGGCCACCCGCACAGACCCCAAAGCATGCCTGGAGCCTAACTGTGACCAGGATCCTGCCAAGCTGCCTGGATGAGCACATGTAGCCACCTGGGTTTCCCAAAAGATGATACTTTTAAGTGGGAAAAATGATTCCAGGTGCATCCATGAACTGATTTGGCTTGTAAGGGTGTGGTGGGGTTATTTGTCTTGAGTATTTTAAGGTGAGTAGGGCTCTGAGGCAGAAGCCTGCCAGAATTCCAAAACTGTGCAGTCTTTAAATAAACAGCCCCTCCTTTTACACCAAAACTCTGAATCTAGAGTTTGCGTGTTGGTGGTGAGCAGTAGAACCCCATTGGTTGTTGTGTAACAATGTGCCACAGGGCTACAAAGGTTGCATGGTCATGGAGAGGACACACAAATGCATGGGATGAGTGCAGTTCCCCTGGGCAAGAGAGAATGAGTTGAGTCCTTTTAGAGTTCACACAACCTGCTGTGAGCCCAGTAGTTGCTAGACCCACATCGTTGCATGCTTCCGGACCAGACAATGCACAAACCAACAATCAAGTAGTGGAGAAGAGAGAGATTCTTTGTTCCCCTGGGATTGTAATAGCTTGGGTTTGGAACAGACAAGGCGCTTTCTCAAAATGAACAATTAATTTCCCAAACTTTCACATGCTTGTGTGGGTCTGCCTCTCAATCAGTCCCTTCTCTCACCAGGCAGGCTAGACTAACGGGCCTCTCTGGTTCAGCACCTGCCCTGCGCCATTTTGATTTCTATCGTGCATGTACCTGCCTTCCCCTGGTCCCACCTCCAATCTGGTACTAAATTGGAGAAGGGAAGAAAGTTAATCCTTTTGGCAGAGAAATGCTGTAATCCCCTGGAGTATGAAGCTTTGGTTCCCCGGTTAGCAAACAGGCTTATGTTTCCCAGTTTATGAAACTCAGTGTCTAGTTCACTTCACTCTCCTTTTCTAGCTAAATAGTGCTGGTGACAATTGGACATCATGACCACTGTAACCTATTGTACTTTTGTTTCTGTGTGTGTGTGTGCGCGCACATGCGAACCAGGTGAAGTGAAATAAAATTTAAGAAAATCATTTTACATTTGCCTGTCTGGTTTATCTGAGAATGAAATTAGAAATACTTGTGTTCCACTATGTATGTTCATGAAAGCAAGAATGAGAATGAGAGTGCTTGTACATGAAGAGAAAGTTGGAGAGATTTAAAAAGTAAAAAGAAAATGGAATAGGTTGGGAAAATAATTGATTTATGTCAACTGTGTTATGTATATTGTGCTATAGGAATATACAACCTCTCTTCATTAGAAGTATTCTTTCTGGCTTTCCCTCTAGCTTGTATGAACAGTTTTAGAGACTTTTCTTAAATACAGGTTGGGGCAAAAGCAAATTGACAGTTGTGAACATGGGAAACACAGAGTTTATTCTTGTATTATTATTTATTAATTATTGTGCTCTTTTCCATATGAACAACTGTAAACCTACTTTTGCCTCACCCTGAATTTGTATGAACCTGTTATGAGAGGTTGTCTGTTTCCCGTCCTGCGGGTGTTTGGCAGAGAGTGAAACACATGGGAGGTTTTGCAGTGTTGCAAGTCTGGGGAGAAAAGGAGAGTGACCCCTCTAAGGAGGACACTCCTGTTCCCAGGTTCCCAGGGTTTTTATTGAGGCTAGTTACTAAGGGTGCATAGAATCACTAACAATTGCATCTGTTCCTGGGGTACAGGAGGAGAGGGATGAGAGAACAGTCAGGTAATGTTCACCAGGACAACCAAGAGGGAGGGGACACTGGTTCCCCTTCAATGGCCGCGTTCGTGCCAAGTTCCGCATTCGGAACTCTGCTCTTGGTGTCACAGGTACATATACCAAGGGGCTCAAACCCCCACAAGAGGTCATCTGAGATCCTTGAATCCCATACACTATTAAATTTAAAAAAATATTAAATTTATACAGAAATGGATAATATATAATTGAGTAATGCAATAGAGATCAGGTTTTTTTTCTCCATTTCTCTTTTTCTGTCAAGCTTCAAGAACATTCTTTTTCTATTGCTATATAATTTGTTCCTCAGTACTCCCAAATTACTTCTTTTTTGCCATATTATATCATTTTTTCCAAATGTAAATATTTAGACAAGGAAACACTGACATGTATGATAATCCTTGTTCTGCATTGCCATTTTTTCTTTATTTGACCATTTATTTATTTCAGGTGCTGCAATTTAAAGGCATAACTGCAATGAAGTGTGCCCTGGTGTGCAACCAGTGTGAGTGCAGCAGGGAAGAGGCACAATGCCACAACCACACTGAAAGGAAGCAAGTGAGCAGAATGCACACTTCAAATGTGCAGATGACAAGAATAAGATCACTTATTTATTGATTGCAAGCTATTTTATCTAGAAATCAGATTTGATTATGAAAACCATTTCTGACCATGCCAGTGATTTTGCACATTTCTTTACCAAATGTGGATGGAAATGCTGACACAATACATATATTTAATAGGAAAAAACTTTCTCATTTGTTGATGGTTAAAAATATTTTCCCCAAATTTTCATTTTGACTTAATGACAATATGAAAACAAGACATATATTTGTCCTTTGTATCTGATTAGAAAAAAAATTATAAGAAACATATTTTATGACTGTAATATAAAAAGAATTATAGGTATATATATATCTATTTTCCTTTAAAGCATAATAATACAGAACTATTGCATTTCTCTTTAGTTTTCTAAAATGCATTTCAGTTTTCAATTGATACTTAATGTCTCTATTTTGTGTATATGCAAACATGCATGCATTACTGTCATATAGGTGAATAAATCTAAAAATCCTCAAACCTATTCTAGAAGTATAATATTATTTTAATATTATTAATGGTTTCCAAAAGTTATAAAATAATAATAAAATATTTCCATTAAATTCCATACCAGCTAAGTGGATTAAGTTCTTTGTAATGATTTGAAAATAAGAAAGCTATTCATTAAAACTTTTTTCCAGAACTATTTATGTTCATTTTACATTGCAAGATTATAACCATAGATAGGAGGAATGCTATTTTATTTTTTGCACTATACTTAAGATACTTAAGATCTGTTTTAACAGTGAGAAAAGTCCATTATATTTTTCTTCATTGTACAATTTTAATAGGGGAAAAAAGATGTTCAGATTTTAAAAGTTTCCCAGGTATTTATGTGCTCAGATAACCACAAAACTACTTTTGTTTAAGATCTACTACATGACATGCAAATGGTCTTCATAGAGCAATGCTTGATTGGCCCTATTTTAAATTAAATTCCTGTGACTTTTTGTCAGTCCACTGGATAGGAACATGGAATCTGACATACTGAATCAGCTCATTGCTCCATCAAGTAGACAATTTTGCTTCCAATAATAGTCTATAAAATGAGACTTCAGAGAAAAATAAAGTGTACTGCACACTGAATTTTGAAGTATCTTACCTAATATTCCCAACTCAGCCTCATGTAGATATCACACCATAAACTGTAGATGAGAGGAATGCAAAATTCTCACATTTCCTTTACCATAGAAATACTTGACATAGATTTCTTATTTCCAACCTACAGTGATTCATGTGGTAAAATTTTGTTATTTTTTATTAGATTGTATATTTGGAATACATTATAAAAATGATAAGAGTTTAATTCTATATAAATGCTATTACATAAAGGTTGTTTTGATGGTGATTTTCTTTTAGTGTTTATATGGTTGTAAATAACTTGGGCAGTTCTAAACTGAACAGTATTCTTTTCAGCTTATTTTTCCTATGACAAAAAGTGTGTCTGTTAACTTCTACATAATCAAAAAGCATCTGCCTACCTTAATTACCAGAACACTTTAAAGTATAGGTAGAACATTGAGGAACATATGTTTAGGGCAGCTCAATATATTTGCCTCCTAGATATAGCCGATACATGTTTATTTTAATAGTAAGAAACTACACTGACAAAATGTTTTAAAAATTCCCAGTTTTCACTAACATTGACCTAGGCTACTCATACCCTACTCAACTCAAGCAGCACTAAATTGACAATACTGAAAACTGAAACAAGGTGACTTCATTTATCAGCTTTCAGTCAGAAATATAAATTTTTCACAGTATCTCACATTGAATGATACTTTAAAGAACAATAGATACTTATATAAAATATTTATATGAAAAACAATTGAGAATATCCATTCAAGACATATTTTTGAAAACTACATATTTTTTCCAATAATTTATATTTGCTCAGACGTAATATATTTTGTTTTGTCTCCTCCTTAATTCTGGTACAGAAAATAATTTTGATAAATAAAGACTTAATTTTCCAATAGAACCCTTGAAATAAAACTATCTGAATTTCTCCCCCACAATCACACCCCTCAAAATTACATTTTTACTATCATGCTCTGTGCTACCATGCTTAATTTAAGATCAGGGAAAGAGAGACTACATGATTGTTTAATTACATTATTTAAGGTAGGTATGATAAGACCAGATGCAAGTCAAGAGAGAGAGACTTGGCACATTTAAGGGTTTATTACGTGTACAGTTCCCTGGGGAGAGAACAGAGAGTTAGAGCTACTGAGGGGAAGTGCCGGAGTCTGTCACAAGGTAGAGAGAGGAGAACTGTGGACAAGCACTTTTACTGTGGTTTCTGTGGGAAGAAAAGATTGACGATGGGCAAACAGACTCAGAATTTGTTTGCTATATTTGAAAGTAGTCCCCCTCATAATACTTATATGCCCTGTGACTGTTACAGCATATAGTTTAAAACGAAGGACTCCACTGCCTCATTTTGCTTTAAGAGATGTATCAGCAAAAATATTGCTACATGAGATGTCTGAGATTTTACTACCTATGTTTTCTTCGATGATTTTTATGGTTTTGCAACTTACATTTAAATATTTTTATTTTTTAATTTTTGTTATTTTTGCATTTTTTATTGTTGTTCAGTTACAGTTGTGCCATCTTTTTCCCCATTGCTCACCCTTTCCCTGACCACCCTACTCCCACAGTCAATCCTCCACATTGTCTGTGCCCAAGAGTCCTCTATTCATGTTCCTTGGTTTGCCCTTTCCCCTTCTTTCCCCCATTGCCCCCCTTATCCTTCCCCTCTGGTCACTGTCGGATTATTCTTTATTTCCAAGTCTCTGGTTCTGTTTTGCTCATTTGTTTGTTTTGTGATTAGGTTCTACTTATAGATGATATCATATTTTATTTGTCTTTCACCACCTGGCTTATTTCACTTAGCTTATTTCACTTATTCACTTAGCATTTCACAATGTTCTCCAGTTCCATCCATGCTGTTGCAAAAGGTAGTTGTTCCTTCTTTCTTTCTGCTGCATAATACTCCATTGTGTAAATGTACTACAAGTTTTTGATCCACTCATTAAAGGAAAGAATAAACAAATGGGATTATATCAAACTAAAAATCTTTTGCCCGGGTAAAGAAAATATCAACAAAATGGAAAGGGAATCAACTGTATAGGAAAACATGTTTGCCGATATACCTCAGGCAAGGGTTTCATTTCCAAAATATATAAAGAACTCACATGACTTCGGAGCAGGAAGAAAAGCAATCTAATTAAAAGATGGGTAAACTTCTCCAAAGAGGACATACAGAAAGCCCACAGGTTCTTGAAAAAATGCTCAACATCACTAGTCATTAGAGAGATGCAAATTAAAACCACAATGAGATACCACTTCACACCAGTCAGAATGGCCCTCACTAACAAACCAACAAACAAGAAATGGTGGCGAGGTTTTAGGGAAAAGGGAACCCTTGTGCACTCTTGGTGGGAATGTGGACTGCTGTAGCCACCATGGAACACAGTATGGAATTTCCTCAAAAAACTAAAGATGGAACTGCCTTTCCATCCAGCAGTCACATTTAAGTCTTTTATTCATTTTGAGTTTATTCTTGTGGATGATGAAATGGGTGCTCCATTTTCATTTTTTTCCATGTACCAGTCCAATTTTCCCAACACCATTTGTCAAAGAAACTGTTTTAACTCTTTCGTATGATCTTGCTCCCTTTTTCAAATATTAATGGAGCATAAAGGCTAGGACTGTTTTCTGTTTTGTTTCATTGATCTATATGCTTGTTTCTGTGCCAATACCAGGCAGATTTGATTACAGTGGCCTTCTAGTATAGTTTGATAGCAGGTATCGTGATCCCTCCACTTTTGTTCTTCTTTCTCAAGAATGCTAATGCTATCTGAGGTCTTTTTTTATTCCATAAATTTTTGGAATATTTGTTTTAGATAGATGAGATTTGCCACTGGTATCTTAAAGTAATTGCATTGAATTTATAAATTGCTTTGTGTAGTATGGACATTTTAAAGACATAAATTTTTCCAACCCACAAACAGTATATGCTTCCACTTATTTGTGTCTTCCTCAATTTCTTTCTTCATTGTTCTATAGTTTTCTGAGAACAGGTCCTTTGCCTACTTGGTTCAATTTACTCCTAGGTACTTTTTTGTTGTTGTAGTGGTAAGTGTGATTATTTTCTTAGTTTCTCTTTCTGTGAGTTCCTTATTGGTGTATAAAATTGCCACTGATAAAGGAAAATATAAACAAATCAGACTACATCAAACTAAAAAGCTCTGCACAGCAAAAGAAACCATCAACAAAATGAAAGGGGAACCCACTATATGGGAGAACACATTTGCCAATGATATATATAATAAGGGGTTAATTTCCAAAATATATGAAGAACTTACACAACTCAACACCAGGACAAAGGAACAGTCCAATTTAAAAAATGGACAAAGGGCCTGAATATACACTTCTCCAAACAAGACGTACAAATGGCCAATAAACACATGAAAAAATGCTCATCACTAATTATCAGAAGGATGCAAATTAAAACCACAAGATGTCACCTTACATCTGCCAGAATGACTACCATCAATAAATCAACAAAGAAGTGCTGACGAGCATGTGGAGAAAAGCAGATCTTTGGGCACTTTTGGTGGGAATGCAGATTTGTGCAACCACTGTGGAGAACAGTATGGGGTTTCCTCAGAAAATTAAAAATGGAATTGCCATTTGTCCCAGCAATCCCAATTTTGGGAATATATCCTACAAATCCTGAAACACCAGTCGGAAAGAATACATACGCCCTTATGTTCATAGTAGTATTATTTACAATAGCCAACATCTGGAAACAGCCCAAGTGTCCGCCCATAGAGGAAGGATAAAGAAGTTGTGGTACATTTACACAATGGAATACTATGTGGCTATAAAAAAAGAGAAGGAACTCTTACCCTTTGTGACAGCATGGCTGGACCTGGAAAATATTAAGCTAAAAGAAATAAGCCAGTCAGAGAAAAACAAATACCATAGGCCTCACTTATACATGAAATCTAATGAACAAAATAAACTGACAAACAAAATAAAACCAGAGACATAGATACATGGAACACACAGATCTCAAATGGGAGGAGGTGATGAGGCTGGAAGAAATTAGCCAATGAATGTACATGTATGAGACATATAGGTGTAACTCACGGACACAAACAACAATGTGTTGAAGACAGAGGGAGAGCTTCGTACAGGGGGGCAAAGGGTGGGGAACATCTGCAATAGTGTCAACAATAAAAAAAGATTTTAACTGAGTAAAAAATAAAATAAAAAATAAAACAAAGAACTCCAGATATCTATGGGTGAGTCACAATTTGGATAAGGGTAGCTAATAGTCCCTTAGGTGGATGTTGAAGCATCCATTTACAGAAATTAAAAATGTGATTAATGATATACCCATCCTATTTTATTATCATTAACATAAATATGAATATAATTCACATATAAATTAGAAATATTTATTAATGAATTTTAAATTAATTTTTACTTGCTCAATGCATTCATTATTGTTAATAAAGTTTCCTTTTCATTTTTACTCTTCACTTTTTCATCTTCATTTACAAAAATGTGCATACAATTTTTACCTTCCACTAAAGAAAATGAAGAAGCTAAATTAGATAATTTGTGTGAAAATGATCCAAAATTTTTAGAAAATCTCCTATCTCAATTATGAGATTAATTAGCAGATTTTTCATGAGTCCTGGGTGAAGTATAATATTTTCCCAACTTGTAAATAGAAGACCTCCTGTATTATTCTGCAAAAGTTTTAGTCTATTTGGTTCTTGATGTAAGACAGTTTTAAACATTCACATATAAAAGTGACCTCACTTCAATTAATACAAGAAACATTGTATAAAAGTCTTACATTAAATTTAAAAAGAACTAGTGTTTTTTAACCTTTAAAAACAAAAAACAAAACAAAACAAAACAAAAAAAAAAAAACCCTGAAACTAAGAAGGGACTAATAGGACTCCAGGAGTATTTATTTTTTATTCCTTTCTTATGTCCTGTTCTATCATTTTTTAAATATTATTTGGCAATTGGTATAGATAGTATATCCAAGGACACTCTATCTGGCAAAGTTGTCATTTAGAATGGAAAGGCAGATAAAGTGCTTCCCAGATAAAGTAAAGTTAAAGGAGTTCATCAGCACCAGGTCCTTATTTATATGAAATGTTAAAGGGATTTATCTAAGAAATTGAAGATGATCAAAAATATGAACAGTAAAATGACAATAAACTCACAAGTATCAACAACTGAACTTAAAAAAAAAAACCAAAAAGCAAAACAAACTAAGCAAACAACTGGAAGAGGAACAGAATTACAGAAATGGAGATCACATGGTGGGTTATCAGCAGTGAGGGGGAGGGTGGAGAATGGGGGAAAAGGTACAGGGAAAAAGAAGCATAAATGGTATGTACAAATTAGACAGAGAAAGGTTAAGAATAGTATAGGAAATGGAGAAGCCAAAGAACTTGTATGTATGACCCATGGACATGAACTAAAGGGGGGAATTCAGGTGGGACAGAAGGTGCAGGATGGAGGGGAAGAAAGGGGAGAAAAAAATGGGACAACTGTAATAGCATAATCAATAAAATATATTAAAAAAAGAAAACAGATATACGAAAATGAGAGAGGTAAAATAATATATACAAAAAGAGAGTGGTAAAATAAGTGGTATTGATTACATGGTCCAATGATACAAGATTGAGTACAAACATTATATTGGGTAAGATTCAGAATATTCCAAAATGCTCCTAGAAAACTGATTTAAATTTGTCTTAAATACTCTTGTGAGTTTCTATCCATTATCCTCTTTTTATGAGGAGTAAAAATGATCTTTTAAGACTTCGACAATTTTATATTTACTGTTAGTTAAGGATTATAAAATTTTGTATGTAGCATATCACCCCTGGACAAGCTATACATATTTTGTATAATTAATTTTCATATTATAACAGATAAAGCTCTTATTACAGACTACAAGTGTGGAGAGAAAATAGCATTTTCTAAGAATGTCCCAAACATTAATATGTGTGCCTTGGTAACTGAATAGAAATAAATATAGACCAAAAAAATATATATATACATATATATGAGAACTTTGTTAGAACCTTAGGTCAAGTTTATGTGAACTTTCTTAGATCCTTAGAGCAATGAACAGCCATAATTGAAGAGCCATTGTTGACTTTGTTATTACTCACCAGGGAGAGTATGGTTATAAGATAATCTCATGAGATGCAGAAAAGCATTCGACATAATTCAAAATTCAATCACACTTCTGCTACTGCTAGTACTACTACTACAACTGCTACTAGTACAACTAATATTTTATCTTCTCAGATATGTAGGAATAAAAAAAAAAAAAAAACTTCCTTGATTTTATAAGGTACATTTGTCCACCTCTCCAAAAAAACCTAACTAAAAATATATTTAATGTAGAAACATTGAAATATTTTTATTGAAGATTGAGGGCAATCTTTTACCATCGTTTTTACCATTTTCATTCAACAAGCTAGTGAATTAGATATTTATGAACAATACAAACATAAAAATTAAAGAAGCAAAGATAAAATTTCCATTATACATAGTCATCATATTATGTAAATTGAAAAATTTATGGATTATTAAAAAATAGTAAGACCTTATGTGGAAATGTAAAAACAGAAAAGTAACAGGATGTAAGCTCGATGCACTAGAGAAATATATCACAGAAAGACTCAATATTGTTAAAATGTGTATTATTCCCAATGACTTAGATACTTTATACGATCTCAATTAAAGTCCAGAAGTTTAAAAAAATGAAATTGACAAGACTATTTTACAATTATTACAACACTCTAAAGAGCTAGTATTGCACAAAACAATCTACAAGAACAAACATAGAGGAAATAGACTACTTTACCTAAAGACTTACACAAAGTTGCAATAATATAAGTGGTATTGATATAAGAATAAGCAAAAAGAACTATTGAGTGGAAGAATCTAGATAAACTGATTAATATACAATTTAATTATAATGACAGCAACTGTGCCATGTCAATTAATGTGGAAAAGCAAGTCTTGTAAACAAATTATGATAAAAGAATTTGATACCTGTATAGAAAAAAAAATCTCAAGCACTACTATACGCAACATAAACATTATTATATATAAATAGTAGACCTAAATATCTAAGGTAAATCATAATGATTCTAGAAAAAAACAAAGTAATATATTCATAATTTTTTAGTAGTCAATGACTTCATCAAGCAAACACTGAGTCACTTGCTATAAAATAAAAAGATAGAAATTGAAAATAATCAAAATTAATAATATTAGCTCATCAGAAAAGATAATAGGCAAGTAAACTAGGAATACATTGCTATAGTTTTGTATGTCAATGTATTTATATTGTTATTTTTATTGGTACTACATAAGGAACAATTAGGACAATTACAAGTTAACAATAAAAAAGGAAACTGAATAAAGGGCATAAAGTACCAAAGACACACTTCGTAAAGGAAAATACACAAATGGCTAATAAACACATGAAAAGGTAATCCAAATATCAGTCACCTAAAAAATGCTAATTAAATATGTAATGAGTTGGTACACTCATACTACCCATTAGTATTGGTAAATTCAAAAGGACTGACGAGGCCAACTGTTAAGAAGGTTACCAAATCATTGAAATTCTAAATTTCTTCTAGAAGCATAAAATGATGAAATTATTTTGGAAGACTCTGACAGTGTCATAAACTTGAACATTTACATACCCTTAAACCAAAACCTTTCATTTTTAGGTGTTTACCTAAGATATATATAAAACATATATCTTCAAAAACATTTGTAAAACTGAGGAAGAGGTACAAACTTTTAGATATAAAATAAACAAGTCACAGGGATGTAAAGTATAGCATAGGGAATATAATCAATAATACAGTAGTAACTTCATAGGATGACAGATGGTTACTCTTATCATGGTGATCACATTGTAAAGTATACAAATGTTGAAATACTTTGTTGTATATCTGACACTAATATAATATGGTATGTCAACTATACTTTAATAAAAATATGGAAACAGCACAACTGGAAAAAGATATATATTGAGATAGAAAAAGCAGCTACCAAGGGACGAAATTGTTTTATATATTCTTTTGTGTGGTGTTACATGAGAGTGTACAATAAACAGAACTCATGAAATTCAACAGTTAATATATGTACATTTAATTGTAGATAAATTACACCTAATATATGAAATCTTAATTAATTAAATACTCTACGAATGCAATGTGTAGACAAATTAATAGAAGATGCTACTTTATTTACTTTATTTTTTATAATGAAGTGGGTAAATATGAATATTCATGTTAGCTTACATTTAATTATAAAAAACTGGAAAGATATCAGGAACCCCCATCCCCCAAAAAGAGTGGTTACCTCTTAAGTTATCCCTTAAAAGGGGCAGGTAATGAGGTAGAAAATAAAGTAGGTCAAGCAGAAGTACTAATAGTAGATTAATGTTTACATATTTACTGTATAAATTTTCTGTTGTCATATTTTTAGTAGTGTTTGAATGCATTAACCAATTAGAAAAAATATGGGGAGTAATTAAGTGGTAAATAGCATTTCTTGAGATACTCCTTAGCAATAACAATTTATTATTATTATTATTATTTATTCTTATTTTGTAGATAGATGATTTCATCAGTTTGATGTTGTTCTAGAAAATATCTTTGGTAGAGGAAGACAAGATCAGAAAAATCACAGTGTACACTTAAGATAATGAAAAATCTTCATCTGTCTTGAATAAGACTTGTGGTAGAAAGGTCAAGATTTTGTTCAGTATTAAGATTATAAAATATGGATAAAATTAATAAAACAATCATTTTTAGCATTTGTTTTTCTAATACTTATTTTAATCAATAGTATATTAACTATGATTGTAATTAAACATTCCAGTTAGAATTCTGTTGCATGTTATAAGAAAAATACTAAATGCTAATGCCATAGGCACTAATTGGCACTGATTATAGCTGCAAGAAGATATCATAGAAGAAAAATAAAGTTTAAAAAGCATTTGAAATCACTCTTAGTCTTCTCTTACTATCATTGAGAAATAAAATACTCACAATGGGAAAACTGACAAGTCTACTTTGATATCAACAATTCAATTAAATAACGACTATTTGTCATTCCAAATGAGACATTTAATTTTCCACTACTCATATATCTCTGTTTATGGTATAATTTTCATATTAAATAGTCTTAATACTTAATCAGTATTATATATTTTTGAAAAATATTAATTAGATTAAATTAAAATTCCCTTCCAGTTTATACTTAAAGTATATTGTAAATCATAAGCTTTCACTGTATAATTGCACAAAAACATTAACACATATTGTTTAATATCTTATGATAAATAGTTTGTGCCTCAGTTCCTCACAGTGGACAAATAGTTCAGTAAACAATTTTTTTGATAAGTTCATTCCATTTCCCATAGAACAACTGTTGCCCCAGATGAGGAGTGAATTATTTTGTTTTTAGTCAATAATTTCATCACTTAGCATACTAACTATATCATTCTCTAGTCCAGGTGAATAGATATAATTTTGAAAAAACTTATGTGTTCCACTCCTACCATGTTTTGAACACATATATGATTATAATATTCAGTCACCCAAAAGTTCTTACCTTCCTAAATACTTGCCAGTTTTTAATGATTTTAAGCCATTTAATCTTAACAGGCAGTATATTTTCCATTTTAATCTCCTGATTCTCAGTTTTTGCATTCTCTCAGTTTTTAGTCTTTTTTAAATTGCCTTTTTGCATGAACCAATATTTGTTTCATCTCATCAGATTTCATAGACAGAATAATGTTACATTGAATTTTCCAAAACCCAAATTTAGAGAAATCTATTAAGAGTGGAGTGTCCAATTTAGATCTTTCTCTTCCAGTGCAGCCTTTGCTAGTACTGGTTTTGTTCCCTGAATGCAAAATATAACTACATTAAGTTTCTTTTCCTTTCATTACTCATCATGACCTTGATTTTTGTTTAGTAAAACATGTTTTTCTCATTATCAACAAATCTTTACTAGTATGCCTGCTTTTCCTACGTATCTCCCTTTATCTTCTCCATAATGGGAAACTGCCCCCACAAGACAAAGAATGCATATTTGCCAGAGATGTGCCTGTAACTACAGGGAAGAACTAAATCTTCCACTGAGGCTGCTTCTTTGATAATACAAGCCCAGAGCTTCTAGGTGTTCCTGACAGAGACAGAGACTGCATAAGAATAAAATTAGGGTATTCAGTTCATTCCCACACAATAAAATCCAAATTTTTTTTTTTTAACTCAGGGTTTAATAAAGGAGAATGTACACTGAGTCCTGATGTTTTTCTCCACTTTCTCCTTGCAAAAGAACTTCTGAAAATGTTAATCAGTGTGGTGATTGGGACGTTTGTATATTGATCTTGACTTGTATTTCTTTAGTGAATTATTGTTCGAATTTTACCTGATCTTGTGAGAATTATAAATTTTGGTATATCTATCCAATAATTATCTGAGTTATTTTAACAGATTTATTTTTTTGCTTGTGCACTTTGTTTAGATGACTATCTTGAGCACAGTTATTTGTTAGCCCTTACAATGGTTGTGTAAATTTGCAGCATTGTTTTCTATAAGCTAAGTTCATTTAGTTGTGTTCTCACATTTGAAGTTCAAATTTTTCTGATTTGACTCCTAAATTATTTATAAGTTTCTGTATTGACCAGCAAAGCCTAGAGATGAGGGAGATAGTAAAGCCCTCTAATAAAAGTCTCTTTCTCCTCACAGTAATGGCCCCTTGTCTCTCCTTCCCTATTAGAGTAGTACAGAGAAAACTTCTGAATAATGTAATTAAACAATCCCTTTGGAAAATTTAGCTCTGGATTTGCTTTGGGCCAAATTTGCTAATCTGTTTGTGCCAAAAACGACATGTGTCACATGTCATTATGTAGGATATTGATTGATCTAGTTTAGTTGAATTACTCTCACCATGGATCCTTCAGTTCAGTGGCTGGGACAAAGCCTCATTTAGTCCGTGTGTGAAGATATAATTAATTATGGAAGAAGGAGTTACACCCTACTGCATACTGATTTACTAAATGCACTTGATGGGAATAGCAGCTCCTTGTTTAATTTAATTCAGGTTGGCATTTTTAAAGTGGCAGCAAATTTGAGGGATGGGGGGCAATATTCAAGACCCTCTAGAATCAGCAAGAAGTTGGAGTAGCTCCAAGGCATTTATCATATACAGTTGAAACATCAAGTGGGAGGAGTAGGTATTATTTTGTAATGCTCAATCTAAAGAGAAAATAAAAATCAATTTGAAAAAATACTGTCATGGAAGTATGTATAAGACAGGGATGTTGCTGAGAGGAGAAGATGGTGAGCTATTTTCAGGAGATTTGGGTAGACCAAGATGTTAATCAGTATATTGTGTGAAATCTATCCTTGGTGGTCAGAGCTATTCAAGCTTCTGCTATCAGGTATCTGCTTTCTCATTTCACAAGTTATATGGAATATTAATGCAGAATGGTGAGTCTAATTCTGATCACCCTAGAGCTGATTTATCTGAATATACTGCTTACACATATACTGCTTTTCTTCTCTATTCATTAATGTTAACTTTAATAAATCTTTGCAGTATGTCTCTATTTCAGTCTTCTTTCACACTTGTTTCTTCTATATTAGATATATTCCATTAAAATGTTATTCCAGAACATATATTTCATCACATCGCAAAAGGAAAGTATTGGGGCTGAAAGACCTTAATCGTGTGATTACCTATGTTTTTTTCATTCTTTTATTGGGGTACAATTCACATACCATAAAATCCACCTTTTAAAAATGTACAATTCAGTGTTATTCAATATATTTACAAGATGTATAAATAGTGCTACAATCTAATTCCAGAACATTTTCCAATCATAAAAATAAACACTAGATCCTTTACCACAACATTGGTTTTGATTTCAGGGAAATACTGACTTCATAGAATGAGTTAAGAAGGAGTCACTGACTGTTCAATATTTTTATTTTATTTTTTTTTGAAAGAGTATGTGGAGATTGCTGTTAATTCTTACTTAATAGTTTGACAGAATTACAGTGAAGCCACTTTTCACTGAGATTTTTTTGAAGGGACAATTTTGATTACCATGGCAATCATTTTACATTTTATAGGTCTATTTACAGTTTCTGATTCTTCTTGAGACAATTTGGAAAGTTTTGTCTTTCTTAGAACTTGTCCTCCTCATCTAGGTTATCTCATTTATTGGCATACTATTATTCATGCCATTCCCATATAACCCATTTTATTTCTGTAATATCAGTGGTAACATCCCCACTGTCACTCCTGATTTCAGTAATTTGAATCTTCTCATTTTTATTGGTAATTCTTACTAAAGGTTAACAATTGTATTGATCTTTTCAAAGAAACAATTTAGTTATGATGATTTTTTGCACTATTGTCTTTGTATTCTGAAGCTCATTAATTTTCCCTGTAATCTTTATTATTTGTTTCCTTGTACTTATGTTAGATTTAGTTTACTCTTCTTTCTCCACTATCTTAAAGTAAAATCTTTGGTTATTGATTTGAGTTCTTACTTTTAAAAATAAAAGCATTGTAATGATTGTTTAGTGACTTTTCTAATTTTATAAATTCTGTATCTTTACCATGCGTGGCCACTGAGTTTGTACTTGTTCAGTTTAGTGTTTATTTAATGATTGGGCAGAAATTTCCTTGTGTCTAGAAGCAATAAGCCTCCTTGTTTTGGTGAGGTTCTGTAAATATTTGGGCATGGTTTTAACACAAGCAGCTTATAATTCTGCTTTAATTTACTTCTTGCTTTCATAGAACTACAAATGCAGCCACAGTTAGTGTTAAGACCTTAGGTCTTTCCTGAGCATGTGCACAGCTATATTTATATATGGGGCCTCTAAATTCCCAGGAACATATCAAAGTTTTTCAAAGCTCTTATGGCCATCTTTTTCTTCAGCTGATGTTCTCAGCCATTCCTTCATCTATGATATAAACATATTTGACAAACATACTGCAGTCCTCCCTCTTTGGTAGTCTTTATTTCTAGGTCAGATACCTAGCAGGTGTCACATTTGGTCAGACAGGCCTTTATATTGGGATCTTCAGGGAACCACAGCAAAATCAAGGATTAGTTCTCTTTGAGACTGAAGCTTTGAAAGAACTTCTACCCCATTTTGCTCCCCCGGGGACCACGAACGCAGGCTGATATTTCTCAGGTTTGCCGTTCTTGCTGAGGTTTAGCCACTTTTCTTGCCAAAATGCACCTTGGTTGCTGAAGCTTATAGTTAATTTCCAGAATCTAAACATTTTAATTGTGATCATTTTTTCCCATCCCCTCTTTTTTCATGATTTTATGGTGGGGTGAATTGTCCAGGGTCCTCTCTCTGCCATTTGTACAAAAATTACCCAATTACATTCATTTTTGAATTGCGAGCTCAGAGGTAGGGGCTTACGTAACTTGTCCAAAGAGTTGGTAAGACTTATCCACAAAATGTGTATAACACACATAATTCTAAAATCATGTCTAACTATTGCCCTTCAGGACCAATTGTCCATGGTTATTAAGAATATTTCTATGCATATCAACATGTTATGCATTAGATTCAAATTTTATAGCTTTGATATAACATGGAATAAAACCTATGTTTTTAAACCTCATCAACTTGATTATAGTTTTTCAGAAAGCCAGTAAATTTGATGAATCGTGGCTATATATGTTTGAACAGTGTTTGTTCTGCATTCATTTGAGAACAACTATTCTTACAAAGAGTAAAATATCTCTTTTAGTTTTCTTTTTCTTTTTTCTTTTAGTTTTCTTACTTCCCTCAAGTGATATATAGACTCTTTTCTGAATTGTTAGGCCTTTCTGTTAAGTGTGATAGCTCACAAAGGTGCCTGGTTTCCATTTGCTGAAAAAGGGAGTTGGTGTATGAATAGACGCTGACCTGATTTCGCTCCTCTTTGGGCACACTGAAGTGGCAAGCATTCTTTATTGCACAATAGGGAGAACTTATGTGATGATTGAGATTGTGGTGACAAGGGAGGAAAAATTCAACTTGTGATTTCTCTATTAAGCAAAGACCTTTTCAAAAGGCCAGGGAGATTAATAGAAAGTAATATTAGTTTTCTGTTTTTCAAGCCTGTAGACAATTCTAGATAGATACACACTTTTCTATTATTCCTAATATAAAAAAAAGGTCATGAAATGTTCTTATCTTTACTAGTTAATCTATCATTAGAGGCAATGATTACCTAGTTAACATATTTAAAAAGTAAAATAATTAAGAAAATAAATTTTTATAATCATAGCACTTTGTTGAGTGTAAAATATTTTTCCTACATTCACTTAACAGTCAGAATTTGCATGTTTATGTACATACATCTAATGATGTGTGAACTATCAAATCACACAATCTCTCTGCCTTTTCTTTTTAATTTTGATATATTTTTTTAATCTCTTTAGTTGCTCCAAATACTGTGTATACAAGGTAAATAAGCTATGTACTTTAGATTCATGGAGATTATACAGCAAGCTGGTAGATATCAATAATAAAATTATTAATTCAAAATTATTAATTTTGAATCTTCCTTTATTTTTGAGGCTTCTTTTCTCAGACTGTCGTACTGGCAATTATCTCCTAATTACGAAATACCACAAATGCATTCATTAAGCACCCTTTCCTTTCCAGAGTCCTTTTTTTTTTAATTAGTTACTTTATTTTAAATATTTACTGAGCTCTTATGAAAGCCACACATTGAGCTAAGACATTTCAATATCGTGTTTTATTTAATCTTCAGAAACTCCTATGAAGCTTTATGTGTTATATAAACTTGGTGAAAAAACTGAGCCTTAAAGAATTTAAATAATGAATATTTTTAGCTTTAAACAACAGAAAACCTATTTAACATACATTGAGATGTATGTGTTTTTTTTTGTTTTGTTTTGTTTTGTTTTGTTTTGTTTTGTTTTGTTTTGTTAATACAAACCCATCTGCAAAGTAGACTGTTGCTGGAATTGGTTTAGCAGTCAATTCATGTTAGGGTTAGAATCTTTGCAATGATCCTGTCTCTTCCCTCAGTTTTGGTATAGCTGCCCTAGGTCAATTTATCAATCTATTCAGACCGAAGGGCAAGAGGTTAAAGTAGCAACGGCTACAGCTTTTGTTAGGATATATTCCTGGAAGCGGAATTGCTGAGTCAAAAGGGAGTTCAATTTTTAAAAATTTTTTGAGGAAATTCCATAGTTATTTCCACAATGGCTGCCCCAGAGTGCATTCCCACCAACAGGACACAGGGTGCCCTTTGCTCTACATCCTTGACAGCACTTGTTTATTGATTTATTAATGACAGCCATTCTGATAGGAGTGAGCTGATATCTCACTGTGGTTTTAATTTACATCTCTCTAATGATTAGTGATGTTAAACATTGTTTCATATGCCTACACAGCATTAGTATGTTCTTGGAAAAGTGCCTGTCCAAGGCCTTTGCCCATTTTTAGTTGCATTATTTGTCTTCCTCGAGTTGAGTTGTATTAGTTCTTTCTATATTTTGGAGAGTAAACTTTTATCAGGCGTATCTTTAGAAAAAGTGTTCTCCCATACAGTGGGTTTCCTTTTCATCTTGCTGATAATTCCTTTAGCTGCACAGAAGTTTTTTAATTTGATGTAGTCCCCTTTCTTTATTTTCTACATACTTACTGAGGTGTAACCATAATCTTAATATGGGTTTTATTATTCTCTTGGATATTTAAAAATCTTTATAACAAAATGAATTATCTTCAAATAACAATATTACTTTCTATGTTTTTAACTTTTATAACGCAACATTGCACAATAGGTAATCTTCTGTAACTTGCTTTTGTTTTTCCTAATATATTTTTATGAATGCTTTCCATAAGAATACCTGTAATGCTAATTTATTCAATTTTATAGCTAAATTGTATTCTATTGTGTACATATGTACCAGGATGATCCATACAATATTGCTTTTTGTGTATATCAAAAAAGTTCTATATCACCAATTTCAAATGACTTAGTATGATAAATATCTATTTTCCTTTTGAAGAACACTTAGATTTTCTCCAAACTGGTTAGTTATGAAAATAACTGAATAGGTTTTCTTTCAAAAAAAAAAAAAGTAAGTTTAACTTTAGGCAATGTTTCCCAAAGATTATTTCCTGTCATTGTGAACATACAAAATTATATTATTTTACATTGTACAGCAGTAAACTGAGAGAATATTAACAGCTATCAGTGACTGACCCAGGAGCTCCAGCCAGCACAGCAATATCTGGTCCTTTTTCTGATCTATTAGCATAACATTTGCAGCACACTTTTGGGAAGTTATGCCCCAGAGAATAGACTGGATATCTATGACATTATTATTTTACTATGTAACATTGGTCTTTTGACAAAACTAAATTTAAGCTTTTTAAATTTCATTTCTGCTCTAATGATGATAATAATAATATTTCTTTACTGTTGATTATGAACTTGGCACTTGCTAAGCACTTTGCCTTAGTTTACTCACATAGTAGAACGTGAAGCCATGGTTTGAACCGACTCTCAGTTCTTAAACATTAAGCATTACAACCCTTTATTATTTTCTTCTATTCTCCTTGTATATTGTTTACAACATGTAACATATTCATTTTATATCTTAGAGAAATGCATCACTTCCATTTTAATTTTATAAGATATGTTACTCATTGATTTCAGCCTTTTTTCCTTCTCATATAAGGTATTTAAAAAGAAAAAAGTAATCCCCTGATAGTTGAAAGATGGCTTGGTACTCAAGTTAGAACATGATGATCTCCTGTTAAACATAAACAATTTCACAAAGCAACATCAGGCAAGTCCATTCTATAAATTCGACGATTCAGGACACAAGATCATTCTGTAACCATTTCTGAACACAGTCAAAACAGAAATATTGACCAAGCCACAAAATTAAAAAAAATTTTAAACCAACCTACCAACAAAACAAAAACATCTCCTTATCCTTGCTAATATGAGTGACTTGTTTCTTTAACAATCACAATTTTAGTCTTTCTTCATTCCTTCCATCTTCTAGATAAAGCAATTACCATAACTATTCAGAGAATTTTCCTTAACTTCCTCAGAGTGTTCAACCTACGGCAATGTCCTGCATCCTTGAGATCTTCCCAAGAGCATCTAGCACAAGCCCAAATCCTAATAATTCAGAGTTTTCATGTTTTGTAGTTTATTTTTTAATGTTTTCAAAATTTCCCTTTTTTTTGTATTTTTAAAAGTATTTCGTGCAATTTTCAAGTTCAGATATTTAGGAGACTTTATATAGATTTATTTAAGCAAGTTTTATGTTCACTGCATGGTTGAGAGAAATGTATAGAGATTTCTTATTAAACCCTGATGCTAAACATATGTAACCTCTCCCATGATTAACATTGCCCACCAGAGCACCAGAGTGGCACATTTGTTACAACTGATGAACCTATGTTAACATTTCATTTTGACCCAAAGTCTATAGTTTTCATTAGGACTCATTCTTGATGTGCACTTTAGGAGTTTGAACGAATGTATAAAAATATGTGTCTACCATTTCAATATCACACACAGTATTTTCACTGCCCTAAAATACTCTGTGTTTCACTTATTCATCACCCTACCTTAACCGCTGCCTAAACACTATTTTTTCTTTTCCATATTTTTTCTTTTCCAGACTGTTACACAGTTGGAATCATAAAGTATGTAGTCATTCCAGGCGGCCTTCTTTCACTTACTAATATGGATTTTAAGTTTTCTCCATGTATTTCATGGCTTGATAACATTTCTTTGTAGTTCTGAATAATATTCTGTTAGATATAACAGTTTACTTATCAGTTCTCCTAGTAAAGGACATCTCCTCAGAAAATTCCCATGCAGTCCATTGTAATTCCACTGCCAAAGCAGAACACCAAAAATATATTATAAAATTCTAGAACAAACAAAACTAATCTGTAATGACAGAATGATATATAAATGTATATGTATATACACACTTTGTTGTGTCATTATAGATTAGATTTGTTTGTTCTAGAGTTTTATATAAATCAAATAACATGTACATTTTTATAACATTCTGCTGTTAAAAATATATTAATATGTATATATAAGGCAAATAAAATGAGTGTGGCTTGTGTCTGAACTGATGTTAAACCATACAACAATGAACCGAGCACATGTAAAACATTAGGAAAAGATATATAAATGAAAGAAATCATAAAGTTAAAATTAAAAATAACCTGAATGAATGTCTCAAGTAATGGGGAGGAATGTACTAGGATTTGAAGTAATGTACAAAGCTTAAGTCGGAACAAACTAGCACTATATGTGTGCGTCTCAGCAATCAGGTAAAAACAAATAGGTCTTTAATTAATTTCAAGTTTAAATGCCAATATTTATACAGATGCAAGTAAGAAAACACACAGAAACAACAGTATTTGAAAAATTAATATCAATTGAATATACACATTAAAACTGTGTTTAAAAAAAATATTCTGTCAAAACAATATTTTTTTTTCACTGCTCCATACGAAAGCTGTTTGTGTTGCTTATGAGTAGCACCATTCTCTCTGCAGCAGTGTGGTAGGGGTGGTGCTTGATTTAATAGGGAGAATGAAATGACACTTGCCAAGTAATATCACATTGCAATGTTGGGATCAGGTATCCCAAATACAATGGGCACAATCTTGTGTTTGGATACAGTGTGATGTTATTGCATTTGGGGTATCTACTCCTCACATTGCCATGCCATCACTTGCAAAATAGAATCTATAGCACTTACTCTCTTTGTGTATCTGGTTACTTATGTGTCAAGTAAGGATAATAATACTTATCCTTCTCATGGGTGTTTTATGGATTAATTAATTATGTGCTTGGGAGATAGGCTACACAAATACTAAATATTAATATTCATTAAAATGTCTTAAAATAATAAAAGTTAAAGTAATTCCATAAATACATAACTTCATATAATAAAATTTTAATAATTCATAATTAAAATAAAATGCATAAGATCTTTGCTGTTGATTGTTAAAAATGTCCTTGAGCTGACACCTTTATATTCTCTCTCTCTCTCTTCCCCTCTCCCCCCTACAACATTCCTCTTCTCCCTATGTTAATAGACGAATTACAATTCTTAATCTAACTTCATCTAAATGTATTTGCTCTCAGGTTTAAATCAAATGATGTTAGTTATCTTAGGGTTTAGTGAATGAGACCATATTAAACACTTCAACAACTCCATAATATAGGGATTTATCACAATAACTGAAAGTGATTAACATACCTGTAATTAGTGACATATTATACTTTTGTGAAACTATTTCAAGAATAGTAAGAACAAGTAAGGGAAGAAATATTTTTCAATGCACTGTGGCATTTAAAAATAACAATGACTCATCAAAATTGTATAATAAATAACAATGACTACAAAAAACAATAGATTTGTTTGATACAGGCTAGATAAAACAGAATTCGGAGACCCTAAGTAATTACTAAGGCATCTTTGTATCATGGTATTTTAGTAGTATGCTGGAAAAGTAATGGAATTTAAATTGCCTTTTTTGAAATTGAGAAGGCTCTGATATTCTGTCTAGGTTGATTCAGTTCTTTATTTTTTTTCTTTTCTTTATTTTTTTTGATGCTCTGTAAGTGAAAAGAAAAATTTTAAAAGAGAAAACACAAAGAGTACACAGTAGCAAAGAAATTGATGTCTCAAATTACAATTGAAAACTGTCTGAGGGAGGAGGGAGGGCAGGGCAGGGGACAGTAAGGGGGAGATTGGGAATACTGTAATGAAATAACAATAAAAACAAACAAATAAACAAACTTATTTCGAGGGAAAGAAAGAGAGAGAGAGAGAGAGAGAGAAAGAAAGACAAAAGAAAGAAAGAAAGAAAGAAAGAAAGA
>PVJD01010846.1:0-50626 GCA_004026545.1 Mormoops blainvillei
CTTATTTCATTTAGCATAATGTTCTCTAGGTCCTTCCATGCTTGCTGTGTTAAAGGATAGAATTTTCTTCTGTTTTACACCCAAGTAGCATTGCACTGTGTAAATGTACCACAGTTTTATCCACTTACCTAGTGATGGATACTTAAGCTAATTTCAAATCTTGGCAATTGTAAATAATACTGCAAAGAACATAGGGGTGCACATATTCTTTCAAACTAGTGTTTCAACTTTCTTTGGATAAATTGCCAGAAGTGGAATTGCTGGGTCATAAGCCAGTTTCATTTTTAATTTTTTGAGTTTATTTCCATACTGTTTTCCACAGTGGCTTCATGAATTGGTATTCCCACCAACAGTGCAAAACAGTCCCCCTTTTTCCATATCTTCTCCAGCATTTGTTGTTTGTTGATTTATTGATAATAGCTAAAAAAATCATACAGTGGCATTTAGTTTATTTTAAAATGTAAACATAAATCTTTACATAGGGCTAAAACAGCAAAAAAAACATAAACTCTAACTATAAAATTATATGTAAAGTACTATAAAATGTTATCATAACAGCTCTAAATTAAAGGTCCTTATTATTAATGTTTATAACAAGAGGCAAGAATTTAGCAGACAGTTCCATTGGTCAAGGTTCCAAGATACACTTCATTATTAAGATAATTCTGTATTCCCCAAGGTTACCTTACAATTAGGCTTTAATACATTACATTTCAGCGACTGAGACTTGTTTAGAGAAACTAACTAAATTGACACCATTGTAAAAAAATGAAATGTTAACACATGAAATTCTATGTTATATTTAAAGAAAACATATTTCAAGCAAATCATGTTATTCTATAAAAGTGAGCCTTGTTATATGTGACATTATATGGCCCTGAACAAAATGTGTAAAAAGATGTAAAAAATTTTGAAAATGTAGATTACACATCTACTAAAACATTTGAAAACATTAAAAAATATTTTTAACAAAATTAAAATTATTTTAAACTGACAGCATTATTATATTTTATAAGAGCAGTGAAAAATGGAAAGTCCAATGAAAAACAATAGCATTGCCTATCGTAACATGGAATGATGCTTATTTATAATGTAAATTATAATAAATTCAGTGCTTCATAGAGTGTGAATAACGTATGTTTAAAACTTAAACTACATGATCAAAAAATGAATGAATAAACTAGAAAGGACTATACTAATTTGTTATTTGCTGTTAGCATTTGGTGATGGAGAAAATTGTGATTTAAAGAACATAGTTTTCTAATTATTTCAGTTTATTCATTGGGACCCTACTTCCTTTATATGTATAATATTAATAATACGAAAATACTAAAAACTAATGTATTAAGGAAGGAGACATTTTCTCAAATATGCTTTTTAAACAAACTAATCAAACTAATGTACTTGTACATGTCAAAGTTTTTAAGTGATACAAGGAAAATATATCTGTAAAAGAAATCAGTTATATAGAATCAATTCAAAGTTTACTATTAGAGTACATTGGGAATCCCACAGATGTAAAACAAATAAAAATGTAATAGATCACCCATTTGTACCATGAAGACTTGGGCGCTTCACATGATGCATATGTGTCATGGGACTAAATGTTGATACTCAAAGTGAAATCAGTCACTTTGATTATAGCTCAGAAGTGAACTATGTTTTGAAAACCATTAGATACAATTTATTAGATTTTTACAGGCATTTAGAACAAATCTCAAAATACATTATTCAAGTTATTAAGGTTAAATTTCTATAAGCAAGACTTTGGAATATGGATTTCATATATATAATGCTTTCATAGAAACAGAAAATAATTTTAAAACTTATGCTATGGATACTTTTTACACTCGAATTTATTTCTGATTATGTCAGGTTTTGTCTAGGATAGCATAGAATATACCATCCTTATATTTTTCTCCAATTAAAAAAGTAATTAAAGCTACAGTAATTCAGTTTATATAAAACATTTCAAATATATCTCCTGAAGTCTTTTTAAAGGTGTTTTTTTTCTTATAAGGTGAAAACTTTATTTCAGAGGGACACAAACTCCATAGGCTCTTAGGTCCACAATGCCAGAGTTGTGTACAGATTTTTAACTACTTCACCTTGAAAAAAATTCCATATCTAGATGTATGTATAATTTTCTAAACCTTGGTAACCTCTAATAATCTGATGATGTCTTAAGGTTCACTGATTGTAAAGTGTGAAAACGCTTTCAACAGGGAAATGATAGTCTGATAAAAAATTCATCAGCGCTGAATTTTTAGGGTTAGTTTTAAATATATAGAAAATTAAAAATAATTGGCAATAAAAGCAGAAATAAGATAAATAGCCTTCGTACATTCAGATTCATTTCTATGGTAAAGAATTAATAATACTAAAAATGTCCTTTATCAATATTTAAACAAAAACTATTTTCACCATAGTATTATACTGTGGGTCGATACACAGCATAAAAGACTATAATCATTAGAAGATTAAAACACCATACTTTTGATTACATTTTTGTTTTCTTCTGTTCCTTTCTTTATATTTAGTGCTACCTCCATAATCCCTCATATAAAATACATGTGTCTGTTTAACAAGTCCCCTTGAGTTAACACTTATATCCCTTTCAATCATTCTCTCTTTTAGAAGGTCAGGTGTGGTAATGCTCTTTTACTCTTTTAAACTCTTCAAAAATATATTCATGCATTACATAATTATTTGCATGTCATGGAGTAGTATGCTGGCTATGGTTTAACTGGCAGGTTGAGGGAAAAATGTTCTGATTTACAGTGTTTCTCAGTTTTCATTGTCTAAGTATTTCCATCAAGTCTCCTTTGAAGCTACCGACAGTGACAGAACTGAACACAGGCTACGGAAGGAAGCCGCATGCGCAGCAGCACGTGCAGCCAAGCCCAGCCCAGCCCCGACAGAAACATGCAATGCTCTTCGTGCCTGTTCTCTTCGCCTATTCTATCTCATATTGCTTCCCCCCAAAAAACATTTACCGAATCCATGACATTTAGAAGGCTTCGAATGCAACGAACCTTGCTATAATTCTATTTCTTTTCTCACGCTGCTCCCTATGCCCACATTTGCTTCTCCCAGTACCCGTCATTCCAACATGATGCAGAAACACACAAAAGCATACCCGTGTACGCAAGCACATACGCAGAAGCACACAGACTATTCATTCATTCATCATTAAGTAAATAGTTATTGGATCTAGTCTCAAAAGCACCTCCTGCTTTGTGTTGGATGTAGATGTACCTACCAAAATTCCATATTGTGAAAATAAAAATATACTATGAGAGTTTTTTAAAAAGTAGTCTATAAGAGAAGGAGACTGTAATTCAATTAAGAAGTCAAACGAATCATGAGAGGCAATTATATTAGTTATCCAACCACTATTATTACTATAAATTATAAACCAAATGCAGAGTGATTAATATGAAACCTTGAAATTTTGATGATTTTATTTTATAATTACAAGTTCACAGGATATTTTTCTTGCTACTAAAAATACATTGACTATTTTACATCTTAGGCAATTTAAATATAGAGAGTTGGTTGATGTATTTAGGTAATGATTAATAAGTAAACATCATATTTATATATCTGACACAATTATAGATTCCTCTATAAAAGTTGAAATATACAGATGTTTTTTCCTGACACTTCCACTGACTGCTTCATGTTATAAACTCACATTATTTTCTTATTCTATAAAATATAGATTGTAACATTTGTCTTTTGAAACTAACACATGTAGGATAAAACAATAAATGAAAACTCAGAGAGCTTTATTAAGTTTGGGGGTAAGAAAGACTTTATAGGTCAAATAAATTTTATGAAAAAAATTCCGATAATTTTTCTGACAATGCAGGTTAGTGCAATGTAGTAATATAAGGAATAATCTACTTTTGTGATAGATACTGTCATCTGGTATGGTCAATAATACTTAGTAAGAATATAAAACTCTCTTACTACCTTTGGATCACATGCAATATATTTGTTGAATTCCTTTCAGACAACATTTGCAGAAGTTGATGGAGTTCTTGAAGTAATTTAGTGCCAGTTGATGCTTTACATTGCAGTACTGCAAAATAAATGTACTATTCATTTTCTCTCATCAACTACTAAGAGGTAATTCAATGTTTTCTATAATACATTCAAACTTTGGCATGGGATATAGCTTCACATATTTGGTAATGCTGGAGGCTTTACTGGTTGATGCATCAAACACAAATATAAACAAACCTAGTTTACATGAAAAATATATCTCATGAGGAGACAAAGGCTGCATTCTCCTGGGAGTACAGGAATGAAGAAGAGAGTCATCCATCAGGTCTGTCTTCCTGACAGTTTCAAACTATCTCAGGAAAAATGCATTACACCAAAAATTATCGTAAAACAGGGTATTTACTTTGAGGGAAATTAAAAAAAAACCCTATAGAATAGGGGAACTTAAACTAGTTTATGGATCAGTCAATGTTTCACTGAATCAGTTCAGATCAGTTCAGGTAATCATGGGTCCTAGAAACTTTCGTGATGACGGAGGGAGGGTGTTGGAGAAACAAGCTGAGTATAAGGAAGACCAGGCCCAAAGACGGCTATGTCCGTAGGAAAGGATTAAAGGAAGCATAGTTCACAAACACATTTCAAAATACTCATTATCAAGTACTGTTCTTAAACAGGAGACAAGGAAAATGTACACTGGGAGAAACCCCTGTAAAAATTGTGAGGGAAGTTGGACTCCATCTTGAGAGCAATGGGAAATTAATACAGGGTCGTAATAATGCAGATGACCTGCTTGTTTAAATGGAGGAAAGATTGATACTGTGTTGAGATTTAGCAAAACTAGATTTAGAATAAAAGAATGTGGAAGGATCTATACATTTTTGTTCTTACTATATTATGTTGTAGCTGACAGTACAGAAAAAACGAGGAATTGCACAAAGTACTCTGACTTAAGCACCCATTGAATATTGATGCAGTGATATCTGTGATGTGAATGGATATGTTTTTTCTTCTCTTACTACTAACCAAAGTGTTGAGGGGCTTAAAATGATGTCAACACAAAGAAAGATGTGGTCACAGTTTAATCTGTGAATATATATATATATGGTGTGTAACACTGTTTACCATTTATTGCAACCTTGCAGATAAACATACTAATGTTTTGAGTCAAATATTCAACACAACATAACTGTGTTAACCATTTCTATGAATTTAAACTGAGTTAAGGAATTGAAATAACACAGATCTTTTGTATATGTTGTAAATGTCTATACAGGAAGCACAAACTGATGTTTGTGAGGATTAAGTGAGTTGATGCATATGAAGTAGTGTTTGGCACATCATAAGTACTCAGCTTGTTAGAAATGTAGGATGGCATAGTGTATAGCACTGTTTGTCATCACTAGATATGTGTGAATATCTGTAACTGTAGTATTGTGGTGGGGTTAGGGGTGTCTTTTAAAAAAAGATTTTTGATCATATTTTGGTGTAGTTTCAAGGGAGCCCTATCTTAATTTACAATTTTAGATTCTCCCTGAAAGCAAATTTAGGAATAATGACAGTGGGATCATCTTCATATCATATCTATGGAAACTTTTTCTGAAGGTGAATCAAATTATATTATTCCCCAGGTGATTGCTTGCTTAATTATACTATTATAATAGAAATAAAGAGATGACAATTTTGCTTTATTTTAACTTCCACAGAAAATGAGGTAAATATAGCTTGAGAAATGTGAAAGTTGATGAAACAGAAGGGAAGTAGTGAAGGGGTAAAGAAAACAGAAATCTGTTTAATAACTTTATCCAAAATTATTTAATTTTCCATATTTGTATAATTGCACAATCAAAATCTTACAAAGAAGCCTCATTCAAGGTTTAGGAAAAGCAATGTAGGAGTGACAATGTTTCATGTTGAGAAAGTTCCAATTAAGTAAAATCTATAGTGGTAAGAACAAGTTTCTGTTGAAAAACTTAGCTCTTACATTCTGATTCCTATTGGGAAGAATTCACTACCTCCATTTGAAACAAGAATATCCTTACAGTAAAGGGCGACAGTATGGTTTTCGAAATAATGCTGCTTCTTGGTGCTGCACAGTCCTGGATCTGTTAACAAACACTTATTGACTTGCAGAGTCCTAGACCCATTCAGTATAGATAGTGCACTATTTTATTTAAAAAACAAACAGTATACATGATTGTGAATAATAGTAACATAACGATAGCTATCATGACTGTTATTTGTTGAGTCGTGTCCCTCCTCACCCTTACCAAAGAAAAGATATGTAGGAATTCTAACCCTGAGTACATCAGCATGTGATGTTATTCTTAAACTGGGTCATTTTAATGTAATTACTGCAGTCAACATGTGCTCATATCAGAATAGGGTGTGCCCTGAATCCAAAATAAGTGACATTTTCATAAGGGAAATGACATGTGTGAAGACATGGACACACATGGGGAGACCCACTCTGCAAGGGAGTATTAAGCTGCAAACCAAGCTATGCCAAGGATTGATAGCCACTACCAGAAACTAGGAAGAGGCAGGAAAGTCAGAGGGAACATCAACTTGATGCCTGTTTTCTGCCCTCCAGAGCTGTTGGACAAGTACTGTTCTTTTAATCTCCCCAATTCATCATACAGGTGATGTCCGCCCAAGGAAGTGCGCACCTGTACCAGCTAGATATTTCACCAGCCAAATGGTTTTATCTAGGAACGACAAAGGATCGCAATTTGGGACATAAGGTGTAATGGTGAACTAAGGGCAAGTCTGGAAAAACAAAGGAGAGCAATATTCTTCTAGGGACTTGGGAGGGACTGTTGTAAACCAAGAATCCATTGGAGGAAACTGAATGCGCAATAGTGACTTCTTGTTGGCTCAGTTCCAGCAGCCTCTCCTGCGCTGAACTGTCCCTGGGTAAGTAGGTGCCTTCTTTCGATGACCTAGTGCAGTGGTATCACTTCCTGTTGGAGGTGCAAGGTAATCTCTTCCTGTTGGGTCAGTAGCTTGCACTGGGTGGGGGTCTGTCTTCTATTCTCTCAACTCTGTTTTAATTCACAGAAGATAATACAATGACAAAGAATTTTTCAGTTGGAATCTCTTATCTGTATATGTAGACATTCCCTGGTATATGTGCAGTACAAGTTACTGCCCATTCATTTCCCCTTTCCAAAATATTAATGTGTTCTGTAGTGAACCACTTCATAGCTTGATATTAAGTTACTGTAGTTTGATTCTATATTCCATTCCATTCCATTATAAATGTGGCCTTAATTAACCTTTTTAAAAACACATTGATTTCAAGGACTGCTTCCTTGAAAATGTAGCTGCAGCACAAATCAAGTGCTAAAGAAGCGTCACTTCATAAAGGTATTTATAGAAATGGCACTTGAATAGTGAAAGTTTCCAATCCCCTGGAACTTATATAAACATCATGATATAAGGATGATTTATCTTGACTTACAAAAAAAATATTCAAACGAGCTACCTTTTGAATAGTATTCCTAAATAACATTATGGTAAATTTATAACATAAAATGACTATAATTAAAAATGGCCTTCAAAAAATGAGAGGAATTTAAATTTAGCGACTTCTAGATATACATATTTAAGATGGGTGGAATATTTCTACTCTAAGACTTGTTGATTCTATTGCAAGCAAGTTTAGAATATATGTAAAAATGTATATGTGTCTGTGTATGTATACATATGTATGTATATGTGCACATATGTGTGTGAGTATATATATAGTTTTCAGCACCAATTATTGTGTGTTGAAAATTTGGCATGCTACAATTCAGAAGGTCCTAATTTAAATAGCTTTCTAAGGCACTATTTAAAAGAACTCATATGAAGCAAATTTCATATTATGAAACAAATATATGTTACATTTCTGTTAGAAGGGCCACCCTATCAAGTTGTAATTACTACTAATATTATTTAAGTAGAACAAAAGGTAGAGGATGGTTTAAGGTAAATATAGCTAACCTAAGTCTTAGTATATGAGTGTTCTCCTGTTGTTTTCCTCAGTGGAATTTAAATCAAAAGGAAAATATCCTGACCAAATGTAAGGAAAAGAATTTTATTTGAGAAGGTATTTTAGATCTCAATATTAAATAATATATATTTTTGACATTCATATCATAGTTTTATTTGAAAGTTATAATGAATCACTAAAATTTATTATTTAATACTAAATGAAGATTTCCAAATGACTCTTGACACAGGAACATATAAATTTGTTTCTTAAAGACATGATATGTGTGCTGAAAAATTGACAAATGGAGAAGACGTTTTAAAAATTAAATTACCAAGAAGTTCAACTCACAGAGATAAACCTTAATAAACTAATTGCTGCATTTCTTCACAAGGTCCTATGTTATTAAATACTCTTCTGGCGTATGTTCATGACTGTTTTCTTTCTATCATGTGGATGACCTAGGATTTATACCAATTTTGGATTTTTAGCTTCCTGCTAATGTTTTATTGCAATAAATAATTCTTTCAGGAACATACACGTTGTGAGTCTTTGGGCAACCTGGGATTAATTTCTAGAAGTGGAATTAAAAGGCAAAGAGCAGGAAAATATTGTCAAATACACTTCCAGAAAAAAACTCCCAATTTACACTCAGTAATGTCCTATTAAAAGTAAAATTGCATGTCAGGAAAAGAACCATGGAAAGGATAAAATAAACATTCATATTTACACGACCTTAAAATATCTGTGGTTTGACTTGTATTTTTTAATGCATTTTTCTATAGTTACCAATTTTTCTATAGCTATCAATTTTATGTTAAAATGTAGTTTACAATTTAAATCCTTTTTTTTTTTACTTTTTGTTAGTTTGTAAAGAATTTGTTATGTTGTCAAGTAGCCTTCACATTTATTATGAACACATAATACTCCATAAAGCAGATATGCTGTTTCTTTAAAGAAGAAAACTTAGATCGTTCTCAATATTACATTATTATAAACAATCTTGCTCCTTTGTATGAATCAAATTTTAAAATCATTTCTTACTAATACATTCCATTAAATGACACATTGTTTCATATTACTTGAAAAATTTAACTAGATTTTCACGGCGGTAGGAGAGGCAGGATTTCCAAAGTGTCATACAAATTTCAGTACCAGTAAGACTAAATCCTAGTTACAGTTATTAAATAATTTCCCATCAACTTTGGAATTTATGTAGCATAGTAATAAACACCCAAGACCTTGGATCTTGGAGCCAGATTGTCTGAGTAAATACCAGCTCCTACCATTTTAATTGCTGAATAATATTAGAAAATTTCCTTAATTATTTTGTGTTTAGTGTCCCTTAGATGTAAAATGTTTAATAATCTTCACTTTATAGTGATTTTGGTGCATTAAATGAATTAATTTATCTAAAGTATTTAGATTTGAAATTTGCATATAGAGATAAATGTATACTCTATTATTATTAAAGGCTATTACTATATTTTACTAAGTACAAATTGGTGCTAATTTGTTTAATAAATAGCTATTTAAGCTTTGAATTTATTATTAATCACCAAAAAACAAAATAACAGTTGGGGAAAAAAGTCAATACTTGGTATTTTTGCCACAGCACCAAGATTCCTAAATCATCAATTAACAACTTCCTTTTGTAACTTTTTCCAAAGAACTTTCTTCATCAAGATACAAAAATAGTAATAATCACTGCATTTGTGTTAATTGCCTTTGTTTTACATTATTTTATTCTTTATGATGGATAAATGGTAAGGATAATGTGAAGAAAAAACTAAAAATAAACATCATAATTATGTTTATATAATTAAATGAAAAATCTAAACATAATATGTAATATATAACAAAATCTAAATAGAATGTTAAACTAAATATGTGTCTTTGCCTTTGGTCAAATGGTTTTCATTTTGCTTTAAATTCCAGAAAAGAAAAAAAAATAAAATTTAAATTCAATATACATATTTTAGAAGCCAAACTTTCAGTTTTGCAAAGCTAATCTGCATTATGTTATTGCCCTAACTCTTTTCTCCCTTTTATCGTTGGTACATTATTTATTAGAATCCTCATTCATTTACCTTGTTCATAGTTTAATTTCCCTGGGTCTGTTTTAGGAATAACAACAAAAAAAAATCAAAGTATCTTTAGATATTTGGATTTAATAAATTACTATTAAGTTTAAACATTGCTTAAACTTTAGTTCTGAGAAGGTTTGCGATATTTGTTCATAGTACTGAATTATACTTTATAAAGATTTTATGTTCCTTAGATTTCTGTTGAATTTTACTAGATTAGAGAAAATTGTCAACTCTAATTCTGTATTGCTTTAAACTCTTTTAGTTCCATAGAATTTCTAAAAGTAAATGAACATGCCTTGATGTTGGTTTTCCACTGATAATAATACATGTTGTTTGAAGAGTTTGCTAATTGAAGCTTTATAACTTCTTCTACACTGAGGAATTAGTTCTGGAATTACCTTTTCAGCAATTTTCTATCAGTGCTTCCTTTCATGAGGGAATTCATTCACATCTTGTATCTGATTTTCACTAACAAAGTAGGTCCTCCAGAAATATTTTATGTTGTTATTTAATTTTTTGTATCCTGGAAGATCTCGATAGTTTTTTTTTTTAATCCGGGTTATTCCATATTTTGTAGTAAACTTCATTTTAATTTTAACAATTTTATCTTACTATCTATTATTGCTTTCACTATGTATATTAGTAATTATTTCATTCAAACCAATCCTTGGTTATTATATAATATGCCCTTTTACATTTTGAAATCAATAACATGTTAACTACTATTTAGTCCATTTTGTATTATTAGAGGATTTTTTGGAATTAATATGTTTGTATTTTTTACCTACATGTTTATATTTGGTGTTGCAAACTTCGTTATGATTTTGTTTTTGAATAATTTTGATATTTATTAGTATTCTTTTCATTTAACTTATTGTTTTTTAATATTATACAATATATTATTTGTTGAAGGTTATTTAAAAACTGTTTCATGAAATATACAAAGTGAATGTCTTTGAACTCCTATTCAGCCTTCCAGTCTTAAAATTCTTATGTTTATAAATCTTTTTTAAAAATTTAATTCAATTTATTTTATATGCACACTCATGGTAAAATGCAATCAGTGCATTAAAATCAAAAGTAAAAAGTTTCCTTTCTTTACCTGATTTACATTTCTGTCCCAGAATAATGATCTGTAACTATAGTTCCAATATTAAACCTTTCATAAGTTGGTTCTAACGAGATCTGATTATTTCACTCACTAGCTTACAGAAATCTTTTTTTCTTTTTTTTATTGTATTTTTTGTCATTACCATTTATCCCCTTTCAACCCCCTCCCCCTGCAGTCTCCACACTATTGTCTCTGTCCACGAGTCCTTTTTCTTTTTGCTTCATCCCTCCATCCCCAACATCCCCCTCCCCAGAATGGTCCACCTGCTCTCTATCCACAAGTCTGTCTGTTTCACTTGTTCAGTTTGTTCATGAGGTGCTACATATGCATGAAATCACACGGTAGCTGTCTTTCTCTGCCTGGCTTATTTTTGCTTAAATCACTTTTTTTTTTGGTAAAAATATCATAGCGACAATTTACTTGACCCCTGATACTGTTATCTCAGATTAATATTAAATATGACATCTTATTTTAAAGCTTTTGCTAAAATGTGTGCACCACCTATTGAATTATCTTTTTGAGGTGATTGTCAACTATATTCACTATTATATTAATTCTGTGTTAGACACTAGGTGATACTAACATAGAGCCTTTGTCCAATCTGATGTAAAAACCTAAGACATCCCTAAGTCAGTCAAGCCATTGTGAGGTAAAAAATAACTTCTAAGAATGGAGCAACTAGAAAGACAGACAGACAGATAAAACTAGGATAAAAAATGAAGGGAGTCGAGGCTGATGCATACTTGTGCATTTGGGCTGTGATAAATGTGACTGCCCAAGCAGGAGGGAATCTTTCTGGCTGGGAGAAATCTGGAAAGTTTCCCCAGAAGCTATGATATTTGACCTGTCATTGATATATGCTGTTGTTTCCTCACTGATGATGTTTCTATGGATATTTCAATGGCTTAGATTAGAAATATTGTGCATTAGAAACTGACCAATACCAGCTCCAAGAAGAAAGGGCAAAGTTATATCCACTAATTTTTATGTGTTTATATATTTCCTTATCAAATTGAACTGGAAAATCACCCTGGGAGCAGTCCCTTGTGACTAGTGGTGTAAAGAGATAATATTATTTAACAGTTCTGAGAAATTAAATTTTACAAAAACATATGGTTTTACTTCTATCACTATTCTCTCCATTCCACATAAAGTAAACCAAGCCCAAGTTATATAATTCAGGCACAATGATTTAATCTTAATTAGTAAGGGTAAGGATTTTATTGTATAAAACATTGTTGTAAGTAATACTAAATGGAAAGAAATTCCTTTTTTTTTTTTTGCCTAACAGTGCTGATATGTTTTTATTTTGCATGTGTTTTAACAGTAGTAGTGATGAAATAAGAATTTTTATTACCTTACAAAATTAGTTAAGAATATTACACACACTTAAATGCTATTTAGTGCACACAGAAAGAGCATTTATGATTAACTAGTAGATATCATTGGCTTGTTTGCACGTTCACTTTTTACTGCGCTGTGTACTTGAACTATTTCTGTTTTTCTGAGCAATATTCAGTGATACATGGAAAATACAGGACAAAACAAAACGCAGTAACAATTACAGGCAGTACTACTGATTACAAAATGTTCCCATTTTCTTTTGTGCTGGTACGTCAGCCACATTGATTATTTCATGATCCACTGAACGTTCCTAGTAATTTTCCTACTTAAGTTCCTGTCATTTTTGGCCTTACAATATCCTTCTTAAAATAACTTGTCTCTGTTTCTCTAAATCTTCCCTTACTGAGTAGGCCATGTCAAATGCCACTGTTCATGACTTTATAAAAATTGTTTTTTAAAATCTAAATTTTTATAACTTTTTTCCTATATTTCCACATTCACAACCATGTGATAATTCTCCAGTGTTCAAGCAGGCCAGCTAAATATTAACTCTTATCTTGTGCCTTTTTTCTACTGGGTTGTTTTTCTATAATCACTAATAAGAAGAGAATTGTGAATCAGTCTTTGTGGTCTAAAATTTCTCCGCACTCTTTAAATACTCACTTCACACTACACAGAGTAAATGAAAACCATGAAAATAAAACTTACGGCAGGTCTGCAAATTCACCTACTTCTACATTCATTTTCTTATATACCCTCCTTTTATGTTTCTTTCTTTGACTATTTTTTATTTATAAAATGTTAATCAACTTTAATAAAGAACCACTTTACCTTTTTTAACACCACTGCATTCTCATAAAATTCCTTTCATTTATTCACAAATATTATTTGATTTTTTCTTTAGTAATTTGTTAACATTGTAGACATCTTAAAAACTATGAATTAAGCCCAAAAATAAAAAGTAAAATAAACCACTGGCAACCAAATATTATGTGCATCTGTGGACCTATCTTTCCAGTCCATTTTCTATACAAACAGACAAACATTTAATCAAATTGTTGCTGTACCTAAAAAACTTTCTACATGCTGATATTAAAAAAAAACAAAACAAAAAAAAACACGAAACAAGACAACAGACCTAAAATAATGTTGGTTATGCTAAGGCCCATGTCACCAAACCAAGAAACTATGTAATTAGCCACTTTATTACTCAGGGTTATTGGGGACATACAACCAATACCTACATTGATAGATCAATATGTGATAGATATACGGGTAGACACAGAGATCCTTGTCAATGGATGGAGATCTATCTATCTACCTAAAAAGAGAGAAGCTTACTTTAAGTGATTGATTGATAAGACTACTGAGGTAGACCAGCCTGAAATGTGTAGTGTGTGCTGGTAGGTGAGAAATTCAGGTAAGAACTAATGATGCAGTCATGAGTTTGAGACCCACAAAGTGGGTCAGCCATGCTGGAAACTCAGGCAAGTTTTATATGTTATGACACTGAAGAAGACTTCTTTCTTCTAAAGTTCAAGAAACAGAAGTCTTTACTTTTACAGCTGATTAACAACTGATTGGATGAATCCCATCCATATTTAAGAAAGACAATGTGCTTTAAAGTCTACTACTAATAAATGTTAATTAGGTCTAAAAGAATACCTTCACAGTAACACGTAGACTGATGTTTGACAAATGAATGGATCACCAGATTTGTGCCCAGCTGACACAAAATTAATCATCACAAACCACTAATAAATTTTGTCTTCTACCTAAATACACATTTTTTCATTGGTTCTGCTTCCTATTTTTTCTCTTTAATACTCTTATCAATGTGTCCTTAATTCTTCCTCTTTTTCACTTTGATTGCTATTTCTAGAAAAATCTTTTGTTTACATTGTTTGAAGTATCCCCATACAACTATAGTTTTAAATATAATCTGTTTTTTCAACTATAGCTCATTTCTTAAACTCCATATGAACATATATTTAACTGATTATTAGAAAGATATGTATGAATGTCCTGCAAACCCTCACGAGATAAATAGTTATTTTTTTAATTGTTGTTCAAGTACGGTTGTCTCCATTTTCTCCCCACCACTTCCTCTCTCATCCCCACCTCCCACTCTTGGTCTTACCCCCCTTTGGCTTTGTCCATGTGTGTCCATACACATTCCTTGATGAACCCTCCCCTTCTTTCCCACATTACTCCCCAGCCCCCTCCCCTCTGGTTCCTGTCAGTTTGTTCTTTATTTCAATGTCTCTAGTTGTATTTTGCTTGCTTGTTTGTTTTGTTGACCAAATTCCACTTATAGGTGAGATCATATGGTATTTTTCTTTCTCTGCCTGGCTTATTTCACTTAGCATGATGCTCTCCAGTTCCATCCATGCTGTCACGAAGGGTAGGAGCTCCTTCTTTCTGTTAGCTGCATAGTATTCCATTATGTAAATGTACCATAGTTTTTTTATCAAATCCCACTGCTGGGATTATACCCTAAGAATCCTGAGACACCAATTCAAAAGAACCTATGCAACCCAATGTTCATAACAGCACAATTTACAATAGCCAAGTGTTGGAAGCAACCTAATAGTACTAAATCATGTAATATCCTACTGTTTTTCCAGGTTCTAGTATCTTAAATTCTTTACATAAATTTTCTCAAGCATTTTCTACTACCTTTAGAATAATACTCAATTGGTGATCAGAGACTCCACTACTTGTCCTCATCTTCTTTCACTTATATCCCCAGACTTTCCCGATAAAAAGCCTCATTCCACAGAATTTGTTGTGCAATGTTGGGTATTGCTCCTTCACCCAAGTTACTTGGTGTGCTACTCATTCAAAAAATACAATCAAGCAAATACTAAGTGCTAGTTACTTTGTGGTTCCCCTACCATTTGCCAGTCAACAGGTTTAGTTACATAGAATAAAACACAACTAGTTCTAATACATATATTGAAACAAAATAGAGGTGAGTGAATGCTGAAACCATAATATTTAGATATCTTTAGAGAAGTTTTATAATGTTAGGTAATATGAAGTATTCAATAGTGAAGAAGCTGTGATTAAAATTTGTTCTTTTTTTCATACAAAATATTAGCCTGAGAAATGCTGATCTGAGATTTAGTCAGGTGGAAAATAGCAAAATGTTTAGCTTACATGTCACACAAATTAATGGCTTCATGTCCCTTCTGGAACATGAAATAAATTATATTCTGTGTTCATCCGCATGGGATCCCACCTATTGAATTAATTAAGATTAACCTATTTTCAAAGATCAGAGGCCACAAGTCAGAAGATTAAAATACATTTTAAAAGTTGTTCTGTCAGAAAATCTTCACCATGTTAAATTAAGATTTTAAAATCAATTAGTTGAGTAAAGAAAATTTACACTATAAAAAAGCACAGAAGGAGAAAAAGTGAATATAGACCAACATTAAGAAAGATGTTCTTGAAATACAGATCTGTAAAATATAAAATTATCAGGCATTAGCCGGGTAAAATGTATAACAGTTTTCTGAAATCCTAGTTAAGAAATTATGTCTCCAGATTTATACTGATTATTAATGGTTATATACTGAGAATTCTTGTCAATTTTCTAAATGACCTATTACCTTTAATAATAATTCATTAATGGGGATGAAAAGAGAAAGCTTTTTCAATAAACTAAGCTGATGTTTAAACAGACTTTTGTGCAGTAAGAAATCTGTGACATGTTGTGTTTGTCATATACTTAACCTTTTGTGCCAGTAGCTTTAATCTATATTTGATAGGCAGAAAATAGATCAACTGTGAAGACTACTCTAATTCTAATTTAAATATGGAATTAATAATATATAATACAAAATTATGATCATTAAAGGAGTAAATAGGTTACCAGTGATCCTAATAAATATATCAACAATATTATAAATGAGAAATAAAGACTGTTTTACCCAATGTTAAATTTATCACATTATATTGAATAATTTTGCCAAAAATTATTCAAAATAAAATCAATTCAATTAAGATAGGGATAACAGTTACTGTATTTCACATTTAAAAAACTAACAGGTAATTTACACAGCGAAGTAATTAACAAACATGCTAAGTTCCTGGATTTTGTGATTTAGATTTATGGTAATATGTTCAGAATGTGTAATTTGTTTCTATTTCTTTTCTCATTCAACTATGTAACATTAGATGTTCAATTTTAGGCCCTAATGCCTCTAGCAGTATGTCAAGCTACTCAAGGCCTTGTTTGATAAACCTCATAACCTCTTCATCCCACCTCAAGGAGGAAGCAGCAAGATATGAATGTGCTTAGAAAGTCACATTTGTTATTGGTTATCACTGGAAGGAACGTAGTTTCTCTGTTGGGATCTCTGTCACACCTCTTCTCTCCACGCCCATTAGGATTTTTTTTTTGTATGTAGTCTCTTCTTTCATGCCTACATGGTAAGCCAAACTGGGTCTTTCCTCATTGCATTTAGGAACCTGTACAGAAAAAGACGTAGGGGAAAGAACTACCACACTGTTACCCCAACGAGGCAAAAAGAACCTTAGAGCTCCATGTAGTGATGGTTAGAAGAAACAGAATTTGCATACAGTGTAAAACAAAACAATGTCATTATGTGTATATGAGTATAGTCTTCTGAGTGTATTTAATTTTTTGAGTGACCAAGTATAATATATGTATTGTGTTAAAATATATCATCTCAATTCTGGAGAATTCGATCAACATGTTAATGAACTATTATATTTGTTTTAATCCACAGCAAATAAATCCAACTGTTTTGCCAGATAAAAGTATATTAAATTTTAACCATGAAGCCATTAACATTATACTTGTAAATACATATGTTTTTGAGGCCACTGTGTCTGTTTTATTATTTGCCTACTTTTAGTTAGAAAATGTTTAAAAAATTCCAAACCAATTCCAAATTTCAATAATTTAACCAATAATTTATATTTATGAAATGATTGCAATTCAAATTTAAACTTCTTAGGCAAAGAGTTACATTATTGTTTTTTTCCCTCTTTGTTAAACGCCTCCTATCATTTTAGACTCAGAGCTATCCAGTGACTAATTCAAATTGGTTGAAACATTTATATGTTGCATATTATTAATTAAGCTTTACCTTCGTCATTTGATAAATACAATGAGATAGCTGTGAAGTATATACCAAGTCTATAATTGACTACTGCAAAGTACAATCTTACAGTTGCCTTATGGAAAAAAAATATAAATATTTTTACAGTACTACAGTACTGTATAATACTACCTTTCTTCTCCAAGATAGATGAGATAGAAAAGAGAATGAACAGTTTAGGTAGCTTTTTGTTTCTTTGTTTTTAGTTGAACTAGCTTGAATTTTCAGTGATGCTGCACAGTAAATGAAAAATTTATTTCAAAACATCCTGTTTCTCTCCTGGGAATAGTGGCAAGTGCACTGCATTGATCGTGTCTTCCCACAGAGTGTTAGGACAGCTTCACAGGGACTTAGTTTTCTCTTGAGAAGAATGTACTTTACTTGGCACTTAGACGTCTTTTTGGATTGAGGTTGCTAATAATCTGACTCTGAAATTTATTAAGGCTTTAAATTATAGGAACTAGCCTCAGTGTCAGGGATTCTCTTCAAATCTCTGGTGTTTTTTCACCTCTTTAGAGGTTGAGTAAAATGTTCATATTTTCTGTCAGAAAGAAAAATTAATAAAGAAGTCCTCTTTAGGCTTGGTACAGAAAAGTCGAAGAGCTTTCCCTTGGTGATTAGGTAACAAAAGATGGTTTTGAACATCGTGCTCTATCCCAGGAAGCGTCGCAGGGAAAGCACCGTGATGGGCTCTTCTGCTGGACCTAGAAGCGCCTTTTATGCTCCTTCCATTGTGATTTCTCTACCCATTTTCTTTGTTTTCCTTCCTGTCTCCTTAAAAATAATCATGTCATCAGTCATCTAGCCACCAGTCATAACTCATTATCTGAAGTGTGTTATTTTCTGCCATTTCCATTACTTTTACCCAATTAATGTCATCTTTGCATTATTGGCGTTATTTTTTTAAGTTCCTGCACAACTCAAGTTATATTTTTATTCAAACTTTGCTTGACTTCTTAAAAGATGGCAAAGCGTTCTATTTTTCCCATTTTCTCACACTGACCATAATCGTAATTCTTTGCAATTTGCTTCTGAACTCTCTGTGCTAATAAAACTGTACTTTCTTGGATCACATACACCTCATGAATACCTTTTCCTTGACTTCCCCACAGTATTTAGCAGTTAAAAGATCAAATGCATACATTTCAACACACCCACACATGGACATCTTTAAAAGTGACATTCAGATTATGCCCAGCCTTTGGCGGTCTTCTTCCTCACCCCCATCTCTCCTTCCCTCATTTCCCCCACTCTGGCCTTTCCTTGTAACTCTACACTTTCTCCCTCTAAAATCTCAATATTTTGATGGCTTATCATCTTTATAAGGATAATGCTCATGTTTACATTGTCCAGAGCTGACTTACTTTCTCATCTGCAGTCCCAGAAATACCTTCTAGACATGTGCTTTAAATATTCTGCCATCGTCATAAAATTATTTAAAATTTGAACTTGTCATGTGCTTCTGACATCACATCCATCATCATGTCCTTCCTTTCTCCTCTCCGTCCTTCTCCTTCTTTTCCCATTGCCTTCCTCTGCTCTTTCATTCCCATTCATTCTTCCTTTTCCATCTCTTGCTTCTGTTTCTCTTGCTATTCTCCCTATTTATCCCATTTTTCCATTTTTCCACCATCTCTTAATGACATCACATTCATTTCTTATTTTCCACATTCAAATTTTTACAGTTATTGTTGTATTTGTCTTGTATGAATCGATAGGCATTAACTATTAAAATCAATATTTACTTTCAAAAATAATGATTCAAAATGTCATAGGTATTAATACTCCTCATTT
The DNA here is from genome assembly GCA_004026545.1 of Mormoops blainvillei. Classification (NCBI taxonomy): domain Eukaryota; kingdom Metazoa; phylum Chordata; class Mammalia; order Chiroptera; family Mormoopidae; genus Mormoops; species Mormoops blainvillei. Next base: position 19,459 of record PVJD01010846.1, read on the forward strand.
TAGAATGTAGGAAATGGAGATTCAAGAGGTTATTTACCCATACTTACTTCAAAGTCATCATTTTGTTCATGTGACTTCACTGCTGAAGAAGCTTTAGTGGTTTATGATAATAAAATTCAAACTTATTCTGCTGCTGAACATTTTCATTTGACATCTACGTAATCTCCTCTTCAGTTTTCTTTGGGACTGTCATCATAAAAACCCAGCACCTGCTCACAGCCTCCAGAGGAACTTTCGTTTTTACCCAAATCGGTGTTCAACAAATGGCAAGCAAGAAACAGCATCATAAATACAAGCAACGGGAAACTCCCAGGTTTGTTCAGATTGTTGGATCTTTATCTACCTCACCTATTTGAACCAGAAGTTTTCGGTGTAAGCTGCTATCACTTTCTCTCTCCGGCAACTCTGCTTCCACTATCTGTCCCCCATGCAGATATGTGGAAAACATGGTATGGGAGCTAAACTTTATTTTTAGCACTTGGAAGGATGCAATAACCTTTGCAGATGACTTGTAAGTTTTTAGTTAAGCAGTTTTGCTATAGTAATCAATATTTTGGAGTCATCAGATTGTGTGGATTTTTGCTGGTATATCGGATCGCTTAATTGAAAACTATAATATATTTATTCCTATTTTCTTAGACTAGGATTTTCTGTTCCTTGTTAAATATTTGGTTTTCAACATTAAGGTCATGAAATAGTCTCCTATATTATTGCATTGCATGTAATATATGCTGTTCTCATATATATCGCAATTTCCTTTTGAGGATTTATAATCACCTGTTCACTCCTCCCCTCCCTTTAACTCCTAGAACTATGGGTCTTTTTATTGTCTCCATAGTTTTTATATTTTTAAAAAATCATATAATTGATATCATATAATATACTGCCTTTTTAGATGGCTTCTCTTATATAGTTATGTGTATTTAAGCCTCCTTCGTGTTTTTTATGAGCTGATAGTTCATTCCTTTTTAGTGCTGAGTAATAATTTGTTGCCTGGGTGTACCGCAGTGTATTTATGCATCGCCTACTTGAGAACATCTTGGTTTATTCCAATTTTTGGCAATTATGAAAAAACAGCTATAGATGTCCATGTACAGGTTTGTGAGCAGATGTAAGTTTTTAACTCTTTTAAATAAATTCCAAATATGCTTTGTTGGATCATATCATAAAAGTCTGTTCAATTTTGTAAGAAACTTCCAAATTGTCTTTCAAAATACCAAAATGATGAAAGTAATAAAGAAATGATATTTGATTGCCCAATATTTAAATTATTCAAAAATTTAATAAGTATGCATCCCTAGATTAAATATATAAATATGTGTTTGTACATATATATCTGGGTATGACATTGGGCTATGAAGTATAAAAATATGAACTTTTTATAGACATGTCATAATTGAAACTTCACCATATGAATCATAAAGTAAATGGAACTATAACATCTACCAGAGAGAAAAGAGACAGATTAAAATGAATGACTGATGTCTCCCATTTTTATCAATAAATACTAGTAGAAATAAAATAAGTAAGTATATTCAACATGGTAAAGACAAAATATCACATTCATATTACTTACCACAATTAAAAACAAAGTTGTTATTTGTTATTTTAAGATGCTATTGACTAAAATTTCACATATACTGAATATAAAAGTATATTAAAATCAATTCAATACAATATTCAAAATGTATATATTATGTGTATGAGAAAGTAAAAATATGTGCATATTTATAATTTTGAAATAATAGCATAAGGACCTGCACATGAATGGTATCTTTCAAGCTTGAGATAGTTGGTCACACCTAAAAGATGGAGGAAAGCAACTTGAAATATGTCAGACAGGCACTTTAGAGAGAAGTATTTAAATTTATTTTTAGTTGTTTTTGTTAGATGTAATTAAAAATGTTAGTATTTAACATATCATTGACCTTTGATGTATGCTATAAATCATTCATCATAAAATTTTTAATATTTCTATAGAATTTAGGTTTTCCCCTATTTATTAAAAACACATGATCAATTTAGTAACATAAAATAGACATATTCCATATTAAATATATATGCCGAGTGCTTGATATTCAAATTTCAGAAAGACTAAGCTATGAGAAATGAATTTGTTTAGAATCTTAGAAATATACTGCTTTGCTAACTTGACTGGAGTTGCTCTAGTCCCAATGGAGGAGAGTTTCTTTGCCTAATGGGAATTAAAGAATAATCTACAGTTTTTCTCATGAAGGCGCTTTCCATTGTTTTCTCCCTGAGGAATATTTATTTGTTTAACTATTATGCCAGCTGCCTGGTCGAAAGCTTTCAATCTTATCTCTCAATAATAGCTTATATTTGCAAAATGTAATCATCACCTTACTTCCTCATTTCCTTGTATGAATAAAAAAGCTTGGCATTGTGAATTCAATTCTGGAATTTGTTTATCTTAGCAAAGAAAAAAATCAATCACTGAGCAACTCTTTGGAGTCACCTATGGTTTTACAGGTAAACATTATTAACTAAGAAATGATTCCACAAGTGAACTAACGGACGGGGGAGTCCGTGACCTATGAAACGTGGCTGTGGGATTCTTCAGATAATGTATTCCAGCAGCAGCAGCCCCAGGTAAATTCAAGAGACTAATTTGGTTCCTCTTCAAATTGCATTCAATCAATGACTCAGTCCATTTGGAAAATCAATATCCACAACTATCATCTTTGAAGAACCACATTATTCAGCAAAACCTAATTATCATAAATACTTGCTCTATTACAACAGCTCGCCACCACTGTGTTAAAATTCTGAAATAAGATTGTCCTGACATTTTCAGTGAGTAAATCTGCAACAGCAACAGGAAATTAGCTTTCTGTACTATAATATGCTATTACATTTTTTTGTATTGTGATTCTTTTTCTAGTTTGGAGATTTGACTGTTCTAAATGAATCCGGAGCTGTGCTAATCATCAACTCTGCTAACTTTTTGAATGCACTTAAACAATGCTGGAGAGAAGGAACGAGAATACCATCCCAGGTCTCAAAAAACACTGAGAAACATTCTATAAATTAAAAACTAATTTAAAGCAAAGTTACATACATAGCTACTTATAAGATCGATACAGCTCTAAATAGAATAAGCCTACATCAAAGAACTGAATAAACTAGAAAACAGAACTTATGTGAAATAAAACAAAATTACACACTATTTTAAACATCCTGCACATATATTTTCAGTCGTGAACACTCCAGCAGACTGCCCGATATTGCCGTCTCCCACTAACTGTGCCCAAGGTGGGTCAAAGGAGCTATCGGGATTCTGAAGCAAATAGGAGTTACTGTTTGACAATGACTTTGCTTCAATATAGCCAGTGTGGTATAGAGATTGTTTTAGAATTGAGGAAACTCGCTGCCAGTGTCCTGCAGGTTGCCAGGGATATAGCACACCCAGACTGGAGAGCTCGGTGTATTTTACATAGAAAACATAATTAACAGGGGACATGGTAGCTGAAGAAAGATGATGGGTCAAAAAAGAACTTGAATTATTGCCGTTCCTTCTTTTCATTTTGGTATATGTTTATAAATTATTACCTCTATGTTTTGAAATTTGTCTCATAAAAATGAACATAGTTGTTCCCTCTTTCCTTTCCAGCTAAATACAGTGAATTATTTCACATTTGTCCATTTTGGCAAAAACAGATGAAACGTTTAACAAAAGAGAAACAGGAGGATTTTCTGCTCTAACATTACCTTTCACCCTCACTTTTTTCAACTTTGTTAACTATGAGTTTCTTTTTTTACTTTTAAATTAAATTTATTTGGGTGACATTGGTTAATAAGATTATATCAGTTTCAAGTGAACATCATCTTAACGTTGCACCGTGGACCCAGCACCCAAAGTCAAACCATCTTCCATCGCCATGTGTTTGACTCCTTTTACCCTTTACCTCCCAATCTCCTTCCCTCTAGTAAACACTATACAGTTCTGTGTGTTTCAGTTTTATTTCTCACACATGGGTGAAATCATATGGTTCTCGGTTTTTCTTCTGGCTGATTTATTTTATTTAGCATAATATTTTTTCAATGATCAACATATCTAGCTATTTGTGGAAATTCTTGGAAACAAAACTTCTTCCATGTAAAGTACACATTGAGTCAGATTTTATAAAATTTATCCTAGTGCTATCCAAGCCTTCAAAAACCTAAAATTATACAAAAGATGCAATCAAAGAAAATCAATGAATCATAGATATAATGACCATTCCCAAAACATTTTAAATGTGATTCTGGAAAGTTTCTGCACCCTCCCTTACCCATTTTGTCATGAATATCCTCTGCACCATATTTTTCAGGGACAGAAATTAGGACCCTTAAGTAATGAAACTTGACAAGCTACTAGATATTTAGACTGAATGTTTAGAAATAAAAATATTATTAACAAATGGAAGGAATAAAGGAACTAATGTCAGTCAGAATGTAACACATAAAAAGTTGTAGGTTAATGTAACATGTATTGAGGATCAAAGGATCAATAGAGCCAATTCCAGGGAATATGTTTGAACAAGAAGGTATATTATAAGAAACCTCTTGAGTAAACTCAGAGATCATGATTAATAGGTGCTAATGAAACGGGAATGTGCAAATTTTTGACTGAGAAATTATTTCAAAAATAAATGTTTATATAAATTGTCTTGAGAAACTAGATCCAGTAAACAGGTCAAATATTCAGATGTATCTGACAGCTGAAGAGTTCTAAGTCCTTATTATATGCTCTAATGCTGAAAAACCTGACTCACTTTTACCTATAAGATCAGTTTTTCAAATATGCTTTTAAAGGCAAAATAGTCATTTGTGAAATGCTTTTTTCATACATTTATTTTCATATTTTAAGACATGGAGAAGATATTTTTAACAAACTAGTCAACCTATCTCTTTTTACTCTTACAGACACGTGGGTGGGCAGGGTTGCATTGCTGATCTGAAGTTGGGTGGCTTAATCTTCATACAAACTGCCGAAAGGATAGTATTGTAGGGGCAACAGATCATTTTAATGTCAACCAAGAACGCCGAGAATACATTTAGGCTTTCACAATATGGTTAAAGAGCTCAAAGGAAAGATAGTCTGTTTTTGGAAAAATACAAATAACAAATAAAACCACAGAATTTTAATGTTAATGATATTTCACAATTAAGTATTAGTATCAAAAGAAATATGAAAAATGATATGATACTCTGATCTTTAGCATTAGAAATTAAAGGTATTTAATTTTATAGGAAATAGTTAAAACCAGAAGAAACATTCACCTATGGGGGAAAAAAGGGAGAAGACCTTTTCCTTCTAATTATTCTTTAATTTATCTTAACAGCATATTTTATTGACTTATTCATTGATATTAAATTAATATATTTTTACAAATATAACTTCTGCATGTGTCTAAAATTATAAAAATCTCTTTACAGACAATATTTATTGTTGAGATTTCTAAGATGCAACTATCACATGAGTACACAAAAAGCATCTATATATGTGCAACTATAAAATCTGATGACTTAAAAACAACTAATTAAACCACATAAAGTCTAGTGAACTAGACAGAGATATCTGCTTATCCGATGACTATAAACACTAAATTTCAGTTGTAAGCTTTTTAAAAAAATGAGATAAAATTGACCCATAATATTATATTAGTTTCAATTGTACAAAATAACTATTTGCTACTGGTATATAATATGAAAATGATTACGACAATAATTTTAGTTAACAACCACCACCATACACCATTGCAATTTTTTTTCCTTATGATGAGAACTTTAAAGATTTATTCTCCTCCTAGCAACATTCAAATATGCAATAGAGTTTTGTTAACTGTAGTCGCCATGCTCTCCATTAAATCCCTGGAAGTTATTTAGTTCCTAAGTTAAAGTTTGTATCTCTGACCTTCCTAACCCATTTTCCTCAGTCCCCTGCCCCTCCCCACCTGTGGCAGCCAGCAGTGTGTTCTCTGTATCTCTGTTTGTTTTACTTCTTTGCTTGCTGTTAGATTCCACATGTTAGTAAGATCGTACAGTGTTTGCCTTTCTCTTTCTAACTTATTTTAATTATTATAACGCTCTCAAGTCTATCTATGCTGTCCCGTAGCAAGATTTTATTCTTTTCTATAGCTGAATTATATTCATACACACACACATATACACACACATACACACACATGCAAACATGGAGGTTCATGTATCTTTTTGAGTTAATATTTTCATTTTCTTTGAATATATACCCAGAAGTGAAATTCCTGGATCTTATGTTGGTTCTGTTTTTAAAATTCTGAGGAACCTCGGCACTCTTTCAGTGGTGGCTGCACTAATGTCCATTTCTATCAAGAGTTCACAAGGGTCCTTCCTTTCATGTCCTCGCCAACACTTGTTATTCATAATCTTTTCTAATATTAGTCATTCTAACAGGCATAGGGTGAAACCTCATTGGGTTTTCTGTTTACATTTTCCTAACGATTAGTGATGCTGAGCATGCACCTATTGGCAACCTCTGGGTCCCTTTTGTGAAAGTATCTATTTCAGACCCTTTGCCCATTTTTCAGTTATATTTTTTACTCTGCAGTTGTGTGATTTCTTTATATATTTTGGATATTAACCCCTTACTAGGCATATGATTTGCAAATATTTCCTCCCATTCCATAGGTTGTCTTTTTATTTTGTTGATGGTTTCCTTTGCTGTATAGAAGCTTTTAGTTTCATACAGCCCAATTGTTTCTTTCTGCTTTTGTTTCCTTTGCTTTTAGTGTTAAATACAAAAATCATCTCCAAGACCTATGTCAAGAGACTTTCCCCCCACTTTTTTAGGAGTTTTATAGTTTCAGACCTTATATCCAAGTCTTAATTAATTTTGAGTTACATATTTATAGCTTTTGATGACTCCTAAAGTTTGATAACCCAGCAGTGAAAGAGTTGACCATTTAAGCCTCCGAACTGACCCGTAATTACTTTTCTTTTATCTACTAGAAAATTTCTATTAAAGATTTCGAAAAGCTCTTCACCCAAGGGAAGACCTAATTATACACTGTTATATAAGATGGTTTTTCTCATTTACAATCTCTCTTTTACTCTCCTCCAAATTGCTATCCCATTTTCTCTGGCATTATCGCTATATTTGCTCTCTATATTTTTCTCAAGATGTATTTTTGGGTTTCCTTAATGAAAAAGATTTTTATTATTTCTGTTATTTTTCATATTTAAAATTGTCTCATATTCAATATTTAGAATTATTAAACACTCAATATAAATTTGTAATAGGAAAACTAAAAGTTTTGAAATAAAATTTTAAGTAATTTGACCCTAAAATTAACCATCTATTATTGTGAAATAGGCAGCCATTTGCCCACAGACAGATTTAAATTGCTGCGGAAGGGCAACGCTGCAAGAATGGTGGTCATTTTATCACAAATATATTATGACTTCTCTCCCTTTAACCTGGAAGCCCAAACCAACATGACACTTCCCTGTGTAGTACTGCCATATTGTCAGATAGTTAGTTTCCAACTTGGTAAAAACTAAAGTGAAAATAATTCTTACGCCTTGTCATGAATGTCAAGATCAGAAAATATCCTTCAGGTTCCCAATGCTGGCAGTAGGGCAAGCCTCCTCTTGATTTCCCACATGGCTTTCAAGAGATGATGCTTGCTAAGGCATTTTGGTATGACAAAAAATAAGTGCATGTGTTTTCACCTATAACATAATATTTTATCAATAATAAATGAGTTTTCCATCCAACATTAGGAACAATTTATATTTAATTTTGGTGCTTGTGTCTTTCTTTTTATTTTATTAAACTTATTAGGGTGACATTGATTAATTATATAGGTGTCAAGTGTATAATTTTATAATACACCTGTATATTGAACTTTGTGCTTAGCACTTAAAACCAAACCTCCCTCTGTCATTATGTATGTGACTGCCTTTATCCTTTACTAACGCCCTTACCTCCACCCTTTCCCTTTAATAAGTACCATGATTTTACTTACATGCGGGATATAAAACCACAAGTGACAAATGAACAAACAAGAAAAACAAAAATACTCAAACACACAGACAACAATATGATTGCTTGTTCCTTATTTTACAATTCCTTTTTTATTGTTTTTCAATTACAGTTGTCCCCATTTTTCCCCCTTTACTCTCCCCTTCCCTACGCACTCCCACCTTCAATCCTCCTCCCCCTGTAGTCTTTGTCCATGGGTCCTTTATACGTGTTCCTCGACTTGACCCTTCCCCCCTCCCCTCTGGTTACTCTCGTTTGTTCTTATTTTCATGTCTCTGGTTCTATTTTGTTCACTTGTTGGCTTTGTTGATTAGGTTCCACTTATGGATGAGATCATATTGTACCTCTCTTCTACCACTTGGCTTATTTCACCTAGCATAATGCTCTCCAGTTCCATACATGCCGTTGTGAAAGGTAGGAGTTCCCTCTTTCTTTCTGTTGTGTCATCCATTGTGTAAGCATACCACAGTTTTTTGATCCACTCGTCTACTGATGGGCACCTAGGCTGTTTGCAGCACTTGGCTATTGTAAATAGTGCTGCTATGAACATTGGGGTGCATAGGTTCTTTTGAATCAGTGTTTCAGGATTCTTAGGGTATAATCTCAGCAGTAGAATTGTTGGGTCAAAAGGCAGTTCCATTTTTACTGTTTTGAGGAAATTCCATACTGTTTTCCACAGTGGCTGCACCAGTCTGCATTCCCATCAACAGGGAACTAGGGTTCCTTTTTCTCCACATCCTCACCAGCACTTCTTGTTTATTGATTTGTTCATGATGGCCATTCTGACTGATGTGACGTGGTATGTCATTGTGGTTATAATTTGCATCTCTGATGGCTAGTGATGGTGAGCATCCTTTCATGTGTCTCTGGGCCCTGTGTATGTCCTCCTTGGAGAAGTGTCTGTTCAGGTCCTCTGTCCGTTTCTTAATTGTATTGTCTGTCTTCCTGGTGTAGTCATGTAAGTTCTTTATATATTTTGGAGATCAAACTCTTGTCTGAGGTATTATTAGCAAATACATTTTCCCTTATGGTTGATTCCCTTTTCATTGTGCTGATGATTTCTTTAGCCGTGCAGAAGGTTTTTAATTTGATATAATCTTATTTGTTTATTATTTCCTTTATATTCTTTGCTGTAGGGGACATATTGGTAAAAATACTGCTGCATGGGATATCTGAAATTTTCTTGCCTCTGTTCTCTTTTAGGACATTTATAATGTCACAACTTACATTTAAGTGTTTTATCATTCTTGAGTTTATCTTTGTGTTATCATTTGTTATGTTTACTTTGAACATGTTTGGTAGTTATGACTCATATGTCTCATATATCAAACAGGTTGGACCTCGTTAGTCATAGTTACCTTTGGATTAGTAATGCAGTAATCTGAATAATCAAACACTATAATCACAGAAGTGGTAGAGCATTTCAAATATTTATCTATATCTGTATCTATACATGGGTCACCTATCTGTATCTGCATGTGGATATCTATATATGTATTTATCGGTGGGATTATCTATCTAATTTTATACTTTATTTTATGTATGTCACTGACAAAAATATTATCTTATCTTTATAGTAGTCAAGTTACATTTGGGGCATTCCTAAAAAAAATAGTTTGTTGACAGAGAGATTCAAATAGAGGAAATAGAAATAAGTGAACATAACATAATGTGACTATATTACCATTATGCAGATCGTTCCAGAGCACATAATAATGCTTTATTTGTACCATGCTGTAATTGGCACTTAGGCATTCCTTTCTCTGAGAGCCCATTAGAAATGCAATTATGCCAAAACATGATGATAAATTTCAGCACATGGAATTAAACCTCTGCCTTTGGCAACAGTCCCATGAGGTAAACACACACTCTGTGAGCAAAAATTTTAACAAAGAATAAAAAGTAAAGACTTATTTTAATATTGTTGTTTATATGATTTGGCTCTCACCTTAGGATCTGTTAGAAAAAAGAAAAGAGTGCAAACTGATACTGCTCTCTAGAAAGTGATCAGTCAGTGACTGATAAGATCACATTGGCACAAGGGCAGGCTTTGTGATAGTCACCAGCGTGTGATGCTATCTGCTGCAGATAATTATGTTGCAATGGAAAACAAGCAGTAAACAATAACATCAGCTCATATTAGGAAAAGGTTGTATATTCTGCAGTCATTATGATAAGCCATTCTCCTTGCGTTGTTTTAGGGTCAGAGACAACACTGCTGCCATGCATTTTAAAACACTCTGTAATCCTCGCTGATTCACTTGTCTAATGAGGGTTCTTTAAGCCACACCAAAATGTATGCAAATGTGAAAAAGAGGTATTTGAAAAATATATTTAGTGACTTTGGTTTCTATAAGCAGATGTTGATAAAAGTCAACCACTTTTTTGTGAGTATATTCTAGAGCTTATATATTCTAGAATACCTAAAAGGATTTTTACCACCATAATAATTCTTGAAACTTAATATATGCTAAGCCATTTATAAAGTGGTTTACTTTATTTTGAGGATAGGACAAAATCTATTATGTTCTTTTAATATGAGGATACTGAGGATTGTAAAGACTGTAGATTTCTGGAGGGACACAGAGCTCAATGAGAACCCAGGTGTTTCATGCCACATGAAAAATAAATTCCACCTGATCAAAGTATAGCTGTAAACAGATTATACTGGAAATACACAAGTTGTGCGTTTTCATGTTATGTAGTAATAAGTAAGTAGGAAATTAGGGAACACCAGGTTTTAGAAAAAGAATCAAAGACCATTAGACCATGAAAGTGCTCTACAAAAGATTAATATGTGCCCTGAGATGATTCTTAGTGCTATAAAAGATGATTCAATATGTTTCATCATGAATACAAAATATTTTTACCCACTCGCAAGGACAGAACCCAAAGTTAGGGCAGTAATGATTTAAGCTGTGTGTAGAGAAGCCCTTGGTGACTTTGGGTTAAATCTCATTGTAGTGGCTGTTCTAGAGGAGGTGACCAGTGCTTCCGGGAATCTTTTGTGCATTTCTCTCTGGCTGGTGTGGCTTACATAATTAAAAATACAAAATCACAATTAATAAAAAAATGGATTTAAAAAGTTCCTGTTGGCCTGCTTGGAAACAGGTTGAAAACAAGCCTTGTATTGATAGGCAATGAAAGTAAAAGTAAATTTAAACATTTGGACTAGTCTTTTTATAGCCAATTGATAAGGCATTTATACACACGAATCAAAACTAATGTCGAAAAACAATGTAGTTACTTTTGGTTAGAACAATGCATATGTTTAAGTGTAGATTTTAAACAATTCCATTCCATTCTGTATAATCTTCCTCAAGATTACCCCTCTTTTCCTTCTTAAATAGAAACAGACTATTTGCATTAATTGTAATGGTTCAGCTGCTTGATTTCTCCCTGCATGAAATTGCATGCTTCAGTACCTTATACCTGCTGATATAATAATTCATGTAATCTCAAGAGATGCCAAGAAGGAACTTAAAGCAGAAGTAAAAAAACATACGAACTAAAATTAATGATGATCCCCCACCACTGCCTGGTGAATAGGAGAACAAGGTCATCCGTTTCGACACAGAGGGCACGCCTTTCCTCTCAGTCTTCTCCGGTGCTCTCGCTGTGGGGGTGTGATTACCGGCCCCTTCGGCACTGCTGGGCAGCACTGAGTACAATAATACCAAGCCTGTCCATTGAGAAGTAACAAGGCCATACTATGGAATAAAATGATAACCGACTGCCTTGTATTGTTCAGTGCTACACACAGGTACTGCAATAATTCATGCTGCATTCAAAAATGTACAGTTTATAGGAAAGAACTGTATTGATTAGGAAAATGACGGCAAATATCAGACAAGAGACACTGGCTTGCGTGAAGAACAAAATTTTAGCGTAGTTTTAAGTACTCAAGGATTTAACAAAGTACATTGTTTTTGTTTCTCCCTCCTGAACCTTTCCCCACCGTAATTAACTACTTAACAATGAATGCAGATGTGTGGAGTGACGTTTTAAAAAATAATTTCAGAACAAGCAGTTTCCTTGAATCTCACAAGAGCAGTTCTGCCTGCGTGTCTTAGTTGCTTCTTATTTATGCAGATATGTCGAAGGCTGCCAAGTAACCTCTTGAATCAGCTGTTTTATTCTATTTCCTTAGGGGAAGGTGCCTACATAGCTAACAGGCTTCATCCTCACTTTGTGAATACTGTTCCTTTTTTGAGTAACCTCAACAAAAAGGAGATGGTAGAGGACCCACTGTTGAAATTACGTAAACTGGCCATATTTTAAAAATAAAAGACTTCCTGTCGGGATGGAGGCATAGGTAAACATGCTTCACCTCCTCGTGTAACCACAGAAGGAATTACAACTAGATCTCAGAACAATACCCAGAACCATCAGAAAATCGAGCTGTGTGGAAGTCTGACAACCAAGGATTTAAAGAAGCGACAGTCATCAGACAGGTAGGAGGGGCGGAGCCACAGAGATGGGTAGAGGGGCAAGGAGACGCAGTGTGGTGGGGAGAGGTGGTGATGACATAATGGGAGGTTCCACATTCATGTGTGGTGGATAAAAATTGGAAGGGTTAGCTTGGGAATGAGTGATCCCAGCCCCAGGTCAGACCACACAGCCCAGTGTTCCAGCACCAGGAAGATCTCCATAACTTCTGGCTTGTGGAAGAAAGTGCCAGATTTTCAGGAGACTCCACTTAAAGGGCCCACATGATTTAGAACTTATGCAGACCCACCCCCTCTGGGATTCAGCACCAGGTCAGCAGCTGGAAGGGCACCCGTCACATAAATGGAATAAGTGAAGTGACTGGAAACAGGGCAAGTGCTGGGCAAACCTCCAGAAGCCAGGCAGCAGCATTGTCCCCTCTCCGATCCCAACCCCCACTGAGAGCCGCAAAGTTGTGAAGCGGGTCCCCCCACCCTAGCGATTACCTAAGGATCCGCCCCACACAATTTACAGTGCCTTTTCTATAACAGGCCACACTACTAAGATAGGGAGTCAAAACAGGTCTACCTAATACACAGGAACAAACACAGGGAGGGTGTCAAATTGAGGAGGCAAAGAAATATAGCCCAAATGAAAGAACAGAACAAAATTCCGGAATCAGAACTAAAGAAAATGGAGATAAACAATCTATCAAATGCAAAGTTCAGAAATACTGATGATCAGGATGGGCAAAGAGCTCACTGAATATGGCAACAACATAAAGGAAGAAATGGAGGTCATACTAAGTGAAATAAAGAAAAACCTACAGGGAACCATCAGTGAAGGGGAGGAAGCTGGGATTCAAATCAATGATTTGGAACACAACGAAGAAATAAACATTCAAATAGAATATCAAGAAGAAAAAAATAATAAAAAAAAACAAGGATAGTATCAGGAGCCTCTGGGACATCTCTAAACATATGAACATTTGAATCACAGGGATGCCAGAGGGAGAAGAGAAAGAGCAAGAAAATGAAAACTTATTTGAAAAAATAATGGAAAAAAACCTTCCTTAATTTGGTGAAGGAAATAGACGTACAAATCCAGGAAGCACAGACAATCCCAAACAAGTTGAACCCAAAGAGGATCACACCAAGACACATCATAATTAAAATGCCAAAGGTTCAAGATAAAAAGAGAATCTAAAAAACAGCAAGAGAAAATAGAGTTTCCTACAAGGAGCTCCCATAAGGCTATCAGCTGACTTTTCAAAAGAAACTTTACAGGCAAGAAGGGACTGGCAAGAAATATTAAAAGTGATGACAAGCAAGGACCTACAACCTAGATTACTCTATCCAGCAAAGCTATCATTTAGAATGGAAGTGCAGCTAAAGTGCTTGCCAGACAAGGTAAAGCTGAAGGAGTTCATCATCACAAAGCCATTATTACATGAAATGTTAAAGGGACTTATTTAAGAAAAAGATCAAAACTACGAACATTAAAATGGCAACAAATTCACAACTATCAACAACTGATTCTAAAAAAACAAACAAACAAAAACCAATAAAACCCCCCAAAGCAAACAATTAGAACAGGAACAGAATCATATATACTGAAATCATTTGGATGGCTGTCGACTGGGAGGGGGAAAAGGGAGAGTGGGGGCAAAGGTGCAGGGATTAAGAAGCATAATACATAGTACAAAATAGGGGGGTGTCAAGAATAGTACAGGAAATGGAGAAGCTAAAGAATTTATATGCATGACCCATGGGCATGAATTAAGGGGGTGATTCCTGGAAGGAATGGGGGTACTGGGCAGAGGGGGGCAAAGGGGGAAAAATTGGGACAATTGTAATTGCATAATCAATAAAATATATTTTAAAAATAAAAATAAAAGACATGTGCTTATTGAATCATTCTTCCCTGTATTTATTTCCAGAGTATTTGAATTTTTGAAGAAGTTTAGTTGTCAAATTTGTGAGCGATGAAATAACTTCAAAATTTGAAAGCATGAGAACTCATTACTTAAATCCTAGAGAAACACTTCAGCTGACCAAGGATTTGGGCATTATGCTATTTTGACATATGGATGAAAATGTCACTCCCCCACCCCACCTGTGACATGTACATGTCGAATGTAAATACCGATGTCAGGATTTAAGAATAGAATACTTCCCTGGTGTCCTGAGATGGTAAGTGTATGGGCCCAAATATACCATAGACTACTGGCAATCTATCAAATTGACTTTAATGTATTAAATAGTCTTTGAGACTATGTAAATGATGGGATAATCATATCTCTTTGAATAGTTGACACAGCAGATAAAATTAAATAGTATATTTAAAAAAATGCGTGCATTCCTTTTTACTTTAAATCTTTAGAAACTCCCATTTTGACGGAGTCTTCATTCTCAATTATTTTGTAAATTAAGTTGTAGATATTCCAAAACGACACTGGAAAGATCTTTAGACCAGAAGTGTCTACCTGCCAGCTTTCTCATTAAGTACATTCAGTGTGGGGTTAAGCGTGTTATTTTTCACTTTTGATACAAGCACAATTCAACTGGCCACATTTTTGCAATTCACATTCTTTTCTTTATCACATGCAAATATATTCATCATGAATTTTTGTGAAGTGAAAAAGAAAAAAAATAGAATGACATATAATTGTCAGTATAATAAAATGAATCTTCTTAGCCAATTAATATTTTCTTTTGCTTCACATTTCAAATATAATTTCAGCTGGCATCTTATATCCAAGCATATGTATCTCACTACTAAATCATGACAAGGTTCACTATTGAACTAGCTTAGAAACTCATCATAAGTCCTTACCAAGTCAATTTCTATGTGTTCATTTTTTTTATGTTTGTAATTTATTGAAATCTCATGGGCCTTGCACATTTTCAAATCTGGCAGAAGGCAATTAAACTTAGTTTCAAGCTCAAGAATAGGAGTTAGTTGTAAATCACTAACTCCACCCTCGCTTTCACCATGGGGTCTGTTCTCGTAGCTCCACAGATCCGACGTGCTCACCAGCTGACCGGAGTAAGGCCGCACCAGCTCCCAGCACCTTAGTTCCCTGGCCGATGCCAGGGCAGCCCTCTGACCACATCTGTTTCAAAAAGCAGCATAGCAACAATACGGGTGTACACACTAAGAAACCTGGTAATAGTTGATATATCTATAATTTTTTATTCCTATTTTTTCAGTTTTTGTCCATAAGTGAATCATTCAAAATACCATTTTTCTTAAATTTTTTTTTATTCTTAATTTAAAAAAAATTTCAATTATAGTTCACATTCAATGTTAGTTTCAGGTGTATAGCATAATGGTTAGACATTCATGTAACTTATGAAGTGACCTTATGATAAGTCTTTCACCTACCTGGTATCATATATATTTATTACAATATTATTGACTATATTCCTTATACTGTATTTTACATCCTCCTGACTATTTTATAACTACCAATTTGTACTTCTCAATCCCTTGAGCTTAATATTAGGTAACATCATGTGATATTTATTTTATAATGTTGAGTGATTTGTTTACCAGGCTAATATTTTTAAGGAAAATAGTACTTGACATCATTATATGTCAGTTCAATATCAATGCTTTTCTTTTTTGATTTATCATATGAGCTGATTGTATTATTCAATTTCGGATAGTCATGATTGATGTGTAATATAGCAAAATAACAGTGCATGGGCCAGGTTTCTGTAGCTTATTCAGGCTGTCTGCCCTGGGGTGGCATGTTTTTTTTCAAATCATCAAGGCCTGTGACTTCTTCATCTTTTTCTGCTCTACCCAACTTGTAACTTATTTTTTCCCTCTTTTTGTTTTATTTTGTTTTGTTTATGTTTTTTCTCAGTCATGCCATCTGGCCTGTATTTGATTATCATCTTCTTCAAATTGTTATGTTCTGTGATTATTTTTCTGGTATGCCCTTGTATTTTTGTATATTTAAAATTCTCACTTTCTTTATCACAGGTTTTGTTGGCAAACAAACTCCTTATTATACTTGATTGTGTTTGAGATGGTTGTTTGTGTTTTAAATTCTGTAATGCACTTTTTAGTACCACAGGTGTTTCATTGTATAATTCATTTCTACAAAAAGTAGTTCTAAAGTTAGTTGGCTTTAGTACTAGTTGTGTGATGTTGAGCTCGGAAGAGTGTATAGTACAAAATAAATATGGGAGTTTTTAGCTGTCATCAGTCTAATATTGTTGGATAGTAATATCTGGGGATACTGGGGGTATAGATACGTAGGATATATCTGACTCTCCTACACGTCTGTGAAATGTCTCTAAACAATGCAATTTTTGTATGTTTCCTCTTTATTTTGCTCATGTTCAATTGTGCTGATTTTATAATTATTAACTCTGTTTTGAGCAGAGATAGTTCTCTTTTTTGAGGCCTGTAAAGAAATCTCTGCAATATTTTTTCAGCCTCTTTTCTAATTTTTCTAGGTTATGTTCTAAATTCTTAGAATTCTTCCTCAAAGAATTTCTTTCTTAAAAATTTTTATATGTTATACCTAATATTTAAAATACTTATATAATTTTAAAAATCTCTGAACATGAGTTTCATATAATATATGACAACAATTTTGTGTGTACGTTTTCCTCCATGCTATCTTATTGATAATACGCTGGGGAGGGGTGCTGTGTGCGTGAGTGGGTGTGTGCGTTTATGAGTGGGAAGTGAAATTTTTAGGCGACTAGCAATGGCAAATGGCATAGAAGTTCACATGGATAAAAGCCTAGTAGAGAGACATGCTTGCTATAAGCCCAGGTACCTTTGCAATGGTGGGGAAAGTTATTCCACTCAAGAGAGCAAAAGTTGCCTCTGGAAATTCAAATTGTATTTTCAGTCTAAAAGAAATAATATAGTTAATGTATTATATTAGGAAAAAGTCCTGTTTCTCTGATATTTTCTTATGATTGATAAGAATATAATTGTGTTGCCTCCCAAGGATATCGCTGTTACAGGGGCAAAAGATTATTTCCGTCATATCTATACAGTTGTTACATTGTTATTAATAAACAGTCTGTTAAAGGAATAAATATAAATTCAAAAAAGTTAAAGTCTTTATTGTGAGCTGGATTTACAAAACAGGCACCTTGTATGATACAGCTTAAAAATACCAGGACAGATATCTGAATCATTGGCGAAGCTTGAATATGTCATGGACACAATAACCTGCTCACAGGTCACTGTGAGTTGCCTGCAACCTGCATCATGATGACATTTTTGCTGTTTTTAATTTGATTTTTATTCTAATTAGGAAAAAATAAACTCTATGAAAGAATTCATTGGCCCTTAGAAAACCGGGATAATTGTCAAACCATGCAGGTTATTTTCAGGAACACTATTATTTTCTGGTTGTAGATTTCAACATTTATTTTTTGAGGTCTAGAAATAAAATGGTATCAAATCATATTCTACTAGTTTCATTATAATAATAAACTTCAAAATTGATACGTAGACTATATGTATATATTTTTTCTCAGTATTAGTCTGGTACATTGATCTTTGGCCAGGAAGGTTACAGGAATTAAATTTTTGACACTCCCCAGATACGCAATGATGAAAACTGAAATATCATCTTGTGCATTTATATTTAACCATTTTAAAACTCAACATGTATTTAAATGGACATACAGTATTTCAATATTTGGCTGTGGATTTATGTTCTTTCTTTTCAAAGATGTAAATGTTTTCAGAAATTTAAAATGTCAGAGTTCCCTGACCTGAAACTCAATGATAAAATTTCCAACAAATTGAACAGCCAAGAATCAAATTTTTTATTTTGGTCATTACAATTTCACAAAGTATTAAACACTTGGATTCTATTTCATTAGGGAATGATCACAGATAGTATCAGCCAATATATTTTTGTAAATCTCAGCTTAAGATTATGTCTTAAAAATTCAAATACATGTGTGTGATAGGCGGGTCAAAATGCAATGCCTTGTGCGCCATCCCGGGCTTCTGTTTGGCGCTCATTAACCTTGGCAATGTGGCAGGAAAGGAGGAAACAGGTATGTCACTATTGTGTAGAGTGGGACAGGTTGTTTATGGATTTAAACTTGTTCTATTAATATTAATATGGAATATATGACATATAGGAAGGCTCTTTTTATCCCACTTTTTTGACATTGGTTCAACAGTTACACCTGAAATAAGAGTTGGAATGGTGGGTGATACTGACTTTGTAAATGATGTTGACAAATACTTGAAGTCTGAAAACATAACAAGTTCAGTATTTCATATTTACATATTTCTTCTTAATTTTAAGATCTGAGCATTTTAAAAACATATTTTCCAAATTATTTTTCTCTGACAAATCAATTATTTTACCCACTAATAAAATGTTTACATAAAGAAAAATTGATATTCTGGGAAAGTAACTGAACTTCTAAATTCTGGACAAAATAACCATGTGATATGAAAGCTAAAGATGTAGACAGCGTGAGGAGTAGATAAAATAAATATTTGAAACACCTTATAGAGTTCCTTAAATTAAAGTTCAATCCTTGACATTCTGTACTAGACAAGACTATTAAGATATAAATGATTAACATAAATATAATTAAACTTCATTTATATAACAGTTTTATAAATTTGAAAGAAATAAAATCTGAATAAAAGATCAAATATTCCATATAAGTGATTAAATTGAATTCTGACAAAATTAGCGTAAATTGTGTGTTGGTTAAATAAGACATTATGAACAAGATCTAAAGGATAACTCTTCAATCAGGAAATTAAAATGTCTAGGGCTGATGACTAATGTTTGCAATAAAAAAAGCATATGAAATGCCGAAGCAGAAATTAACAAAGTTATGAAAATCATTGCATCGGAAACCACCTTGAAATACTATCCCGTCTGTATTCCTACTTAATGTAACTTGCTTAATGAAGTCTCCTGTGTTTCTCCCATTGAACAATAGCTGAGTTAAGGAGAGAGAGATGCATATCATGACACAGGAGAGAATTCTGAGTGCAAGCTGAGACTTTTATTTCATTCGAAATCAGTCGCCTGAAAGCAGCACGCAGTTGTTTACTTTTCTAGGCACTAAGTATTCAAAGTAAAAATATGGATCCTCCTGTTCAGGAACATTAGAGGAGAGATTCAGAAAATGTAGACTGAGAAGACAAAAGAGAGAAATTTCTAAACGGTTAAGCTTCCAAAGGGTTATATGTGTCTTTATCCCATAGATATTGGAGAAAATGACTGTAATGATATCTAAGTACAACCCATCAACTGCTACTTTGTACTGTGACAGTAAGAGGCGATCTTTTTTCCCCTATAGTCTAAACAAACTGTTAAAAGTGGCATGCATGAATAATTTTCCAGACAGGGAACAGAGGCAAATTTATTATAGTATTTAATTTACTTCCTGGTTAGAACACATGGAAATTAAAGACAGTGACCATGCCTTAAAGACAGTGACCATGACTCTGCAGGTCTAGGCTCTGGAAACGCCAAAGGCAGGTTATTCATCCAGGCTCTTTTCAGGTAAAAGTAGAATATGGCATGGAAAAGTGTCCAAAAGTACATCAGGCTATCAAGGTAAAATCCAGGATTCCCCTAGGAAAAATATGCATGGGATTGTTGTAATACATTAGTAATATGGAATGTTATCAGAAAATGGCCTCATATACACTAAATGCTGAATGAATATTACCTATTATTAATAATAATTTTGATTATTAAATATCCAGGCTGTTATCAATTTTATTTTACTCCAATATCTTATTTTGTAGTGCCAGCCAGAGGCGTTTGTTTAGAATTTTACATAACACCATGAATCTTTCTTCAGGGACTGGAACCAGAACTTTCTATTGCTGCATGTATTATGAAATAACACAAAATTAGTGCATCATAAGTTCAAATTTTCTGACACCATTGTTGCTGAATAACTGACACAATAAATCACACATATTAAGAATGTGCAATTTAATTTTTGACATATGTGCGCAACTGTGAAGTCATCACTACAAAAAGATAGTAAATGCACCCATTTCCCACCAAAGTTTCCAGGTGCCCTTTTGCATTTCTTCCCTTCCTCTTTATTTCTATCTCTGCCCCTGTCTCCAAGCATTCACTGATTTGCTTTTCATAATTATTTATAATATTTTACACTTTCTAAAATTTTAGGTAGATGGAATTATATAGTACCCATTATGAGAGGTGTGGCTCTTTCGCTCAGTATTTTATTTTGATATTTCATACATCTTGTGGCATGATTTCATTTTTAGTTTTGAGCAATATTCCAGTGTATTGGATATATGACTTTGTTTATCCACCGAACTATTGGTGAACATTTGGGTTGTTTTCAGTCTGGGTTATTCCAAATAAAGCTTCTGCGAGTATTCATGAAAAAGTATAGATGTGTGCTTACCCATCTGTTAGTTATATCCTGAGGAATAGAATGGCTGGATTATATAAGGTAGGTAGATATATCATTAATTTTTAAAGAAATTGACAAACTATTTTCCTAAATGATTGTTTCAGTGAATCGGAATTCGATTTCTTTACATCCTTACCAAACTTTGTTATGCTTAGACCTTAAAATTTTTGACATTCTAAGTGATGTGTAGTAGTATGTCATTTAGTTTGCTTTTCTTTAATGATTAGGGTGCCTGAGCATATTTCATGTGCTTTTTGGTGAGGTGTGTGTTCAACTCTCCTAACCATTCTTAATTAGCTTTTCAAAAGATTTTTGAGTTGAAAATTTTTCCCCATTCTGGGTAAAAGTTAATTATCAAATATATGATTTACAAATACTTTTCCCGGTCTGCAGACTTTTATTTTACTAACAGTGTCTTTGAAGAACAGATTATTGATTTTGATGAAGTCTAATTTATAAATTTTGTTTTATAGGGCATGTTTTGCTGTTGTATTAAGAAACATTTGATCCATGGTTAATGATTTTTTCCCTATATTTTCTCTTAGAACTTTTGTAGTTTTAAAATTTAAGTTTTGATCTCTGGTTCATTTATCCTTACTTTATTTTTTTCTTGTATGAAGTACAGGTCTAAATACATTTTTGTCTGTTTATGAATATTCAGCTGTTCTAGTGCCATTTGTGTAAATTCTGTGACACCCCCTGATTTGCCTCTATGTCACTACATCACTACTCCTTACATCACTCTGTTTTTTGAATTTTTGCCAATACTTCACATTTTTATTATTGTATCTTTAAAGTATCCTATCAAATGTTAGCATTGGTCATATAAATTTGTTCTTTGTCACAGCTGTTGTGAATTTTTAATTTCCATATAGATTTGCAAATCACTTTTAAATTTCTGCAAAGTACCTGCTGAGATTTTGACTGATATTCTTTAATATCTACATGTCACTGTGGATAGGATTATTCTCTTAACAATATCAATTCTTTGGATTCATGAATATGGTATATCTTTTATTTATTTTCATCTTCTGTAATTTATCATACTAGTGTTTTATCATTTCCAGTGTATGGATCTTATACATGTTTCATTAGATTTACCCTTAACTATATCGTATTTTGATATTATTATATAATATATTAATTCAAATTTAATTTCTGATTATTTATTTTTATTATATAAAATACAATGGATTTTTGTATAAGGATATATCATCCACTCACTTATTAGTCTTAGTGTTGAATTCACTTATTAGTTTCAGCAGGTTTTATAGATATATCATCATATTTCTTACCAAAAAAATCATCAGAAAAAATATTTTTTTTCTTTTCCAATGTATGCCTTTTGTTTATTTTCTACTCTTACTATATTTGTTAGGATATTTAGTACCATGATGAATAGCAGTGACAGGGGTGGATGGCCTTATTTTCTTCTATATCTCAAGAGTAAAGGGTTACAATTTTACCTCTGGAGTTTAGTTGTAGATTTTTTTTGTTGATATCTTTTATTGAGTTCAGAAAATCCTTATTTATTCTTTGTATTTTAAGAATTTCTATCAGTAATGGATGTAGGACTTTGTGAACTGTTTTCTCTGCATTTATGAGGATAGTTGTATTTTTTAATATTTTACCTTAGTGAATTGATTTTATGTGTAAACCAACTTGGAGAAACTATATGCAGCAATAGTGTGACATTATTTTTGTACAGGTATAGATATTTAATTTGATAAAATCATATTTAAAATGTTTACAGTACTTTGCTACATAATTTTTATTTGCCTGTTGTGTCATAGTCTGGTTTTGGTATCATGATGTTTCTGCTGTTACAGAATGAGCTGAGATATATTCCACACTGTTCAATATCCAGGAAGAGTTCATAGAATTGATATTATTTCATCTTTAACTGTTTGGTTGAGTTTATCAGTGAGGTCATCTGGACTTAGAATTTTTCTTGTGAATAATTATTTTAAAATTATTAAAGAGAGACTCTTCTTACTCAGCCCTTGGTGGTCCCATATTTATAACTCTCAAGAGATTCTTCAACTCGGTGGGCTCTGCAGAGGGTAATCCTTCAGCTCAGAGAATGTTGAATCATGGGAATCCTTTCTTAGGGACAAGAGTCATCAGAATAAAGAGTCTTAGCAGCGATTATGGTCACTACAACACAGCGAAACATGTCTGGGAGAGTCTGTAAAAAAGAGAAAGTACAGAAAGAAGAACAAAAACCCCAGGCTGTAGAGAATACAGAACAAAACCATTTTTTGGAGTCTCATTGTGGGACCATTCTAGATATCTCCTCAAGTGTCCCAAATGAATGTGGCGTGAATGTGAATAGGGGGCCCACGGCAGCAGTTCTCAGAGTCACGCTCTGTTCTCATTTGAGAGGCACAACACAAAATATGGCTGAAGAACACTGAAGGGAAGACAAGCATTGAGCAAGATTAGTGACCAGTTCATACTACCACAACAGATTCTCACATTTGTTAGAAGCTTAAAACATCTTAAATTCTTGTGCAAGTGTGGTTTGCAATATAGCCTTTCCTCTAAACCAGCCTTTGGCCCCCACTAGGACCGCTCTGATCCGGGCCTTAAGAACTGAAAGTGTGGACAGGTGACAACAGCACAGAGAAATAACAGGAGCCAACACAGGTGGCCGTGATGTTCATTCAGGTTTTATGAATGCAGGCTCACTCAGCTCTTATTAATGGAGATTCACTCCAAATCCACACTAACCTAATAACACTAATAATCACTCAGCAACAATCAGTAATAACATCACGCAAGAGAAGCTGGGGATAGGACCTGCGTCCCAGAGTCTCAGTCTACCGGTCCAGGAGACAGCATGGTGGGCAAGGGAGTTGTCAGCATCTCGCAAGGAAGCATCTCCAGAGCCCTGTCAGTGGCTGGGCAAACAAAACCCTCCGTCCAGCAGGGCAGAGCCTCTGGTAGCATGGCCATCAGGAGATCAGAATGGCATGGGGCAGCACCTTGGTGTGTGGAGACTTGCTGTCTCAGCAGTGGCTCTGAAGTCCACCTCAGTTATACCCATGAGGGTCATATATTCCACCCTTCTAAGTGTCGCAATAAATGTTTTGAGACCCTTGATAAGTTGTTGGGGAATTGCCAGTGGAGTATCCTGGGTTACTCCACCTCTACAGATGTCTGTTCAGGTTACACGTGCATGTATATCGAACACTGCACCTTGCCACGCATGACTTAGGAAGTTTCCTTCTTGAACCAAGGTGCCACAGCTGACTGGCAGACATCTTAGTTGACATGAGTGATATCGTTTTGTTTTTTGTGCTTTATCCTACCTTGACTGGACTGGTGCCATTTTGTTGGTCCTGCTCTCCACAATTCTGTTAGGCATAAAAGCAGTATCCAAAATGGGTTTTGCTGTGATGCCAGAGGTAATGTGCTACAAGTAACCTCATGATGACAGACTTCTCCAAATTGCTTACATTTACAGGTCATAGATTCTGAGAACCAGCATAGTCTATATGAAATATTGGACAGGCTAAAAACTATTATATTTTTTTCTGTTGTGTTTTTTCTCCTTTATTCTCCAGAGAACATACATTTTCTACAATTTTCCTTGGTTCACAATGTTAATGTTTGGGTCATACTTGTATGATGCCCTGAGTGGTAGGAATACAAGAAAAGATGGGAAATTGATTTCTATTTTTTAAATGTTTAGCTACTGAGGTTAACGTCAAAAAAGTTTACCGTGTGAAAATAGTTTATAGCAAGACAGATAAAGAAGAGAAAGAGAGACAGAAAGATGAAGGTGAACATGAATTTTTACTCCGTTTTAATACGTTAACATCGTTCATCAGAGAAACTGTGTCTAATAATTGTCGTTGTCTTACCAGGCCTGTTCCTCCCTTGGGTGCACACTCTCAAGTGGGTAGGATAATGACAACAATAGCAGCTGACATTTCTTGAGTGTTTATTAATTGCCAGGCTGTTTTCTAAGGATGACATATGCACTCCTTCATTAAATAGCTCTTACGTTATTTGATGTTACAATAGCACAGCAGAAATATATTATTACTCTTTCTAATTTAACCTGAAGAATCTAAGAAACATTGGGATTGAATTAAGTTGTTAGGATCACCGGCGGATCAGATGTGGGTCAAGTATTCCAATCTACTTGCTTTGGCCTTGAGCCTGCACTAAACTGCACTCCATAGTGTATTTCTCTGTGCTTCAAACTTGGCAAAGTATTGGTATAGATTTTATTTGTTCTAAGATAATAAGAAGAAATTAGAATAGTTATTCTCCTAATAACTAGAAAATAAATTTCAAACTACTTAAAATAACATTAAACTACCTATATGATACATTATAGTTGAGTGAACCATTTCTTATTACCCTTTTTATTTCTTATACACTCAAATACTTTCCCTAAGCCTTTCAAACTCAGATCAGCTATAGTAATACATGCCCAATTCTTCCTTAAATGCTTTTGTGATTTATGTAATGAATATAAGAGAATAAGTAGTTTAAAATAAAGGTAATTTAAGGTCGCAAGGGGTAGCTTTATAAAGGTGAAAGATGTAAATCACCATGTGAAGATAACTGTTGTAATTCTTTTCCCCAAAAATTTAACTACAGAGCTATACAGAGTAAATAGAAATCCAGACTTCTCATCTGTCTAGATTTATAAAGAGAGCAAGTGACTATTTGCATTAGTGCAATCTCTTTAGATTTCCCAAAGTACAAAATTAATATTCACATATTTTATAAAATGTTTATAGGTAGAATTTTGCACTAATTATTCTCTGACATGTAATTTTTGATCACCAAAAAATGCCCTAGTATCTGTTTCCATTTACCTATCCCATCTTTTTCCCCTGGTATAGCCCATATAGCTTACTCTACACCTTTCTCTATACTAATGAAATAATATATAAAATACACATAGGGGATTTTTATTGTGTAATAAAAACTCACTTATGTTATGTAAGTTTTTCTCTTTTCTTTTAACAATACATTTTGGAGTCATTGTATATCATCATGCTGTTATTATTCTAATTAATTATTTTTATTGCCTAAATATTTATTATGTGTATGATCACAACTTACACAGAAACTCAAATGTTTTGGACATTCATGCTTATACTATAAGCAAATCTATAGTTAATATTACTGATCATCAAGGTTTTGAGGAATAATTTCTATTTTGATCTAGTAGATTTCTAGGACTGAACATGCTTTGTGTAAGTGCATCAGCATTTAAACTTTAATGGTCATTGACTGATTTCCAAGAAGCCTGAAAACACTCCCCATTTGTATTATTCAGTACCTCCGAGTACAGCCTCGGTATCTGATGTTCCCATCTTCCTCCCCTCTTTATTTTGTAGTATCAGTTAGAATCACACTTTCCACTTTTTGAAATCTCTGGAATAAGGATGAAACTTACAATCAATGGTACTTTAAATATGTATTTGCAAGCATTTTTAAATGGAACATATGATAATGGTTTGTCATAGATTACACGATATACATTAAGTTTTAAATAGTTCATTTAGTAGGTGTAAATTATTTTTTTAAATTCATGTAATGTTAAAACATTGTCGAATTGATTGACAATTTAATTTTACTTTTTTGATAACATGAAAAAATAAACCTCTCATAACCAATGACATCTTTAATTCAATGAATTAAGCAATACTCCACTATGTTGTATTGTCTACCCAGTAGGCACAGTATGAGGAGTAAGGAAAAAAATGTGGAAATGGTCACTAACACCTCATTCCCAGTAATCCACATGCATAATGATAAATTATTCATTCTCTCCTGAAAACTGGGTTAAATATCCTACCTCATGAAGAGCAAGGAAGAGTTTAATTTTTCAAAGTCATGCATTTAAATAGCAGAACTGATATTTGTATTTATATTAACCTGATTACAGCTTCTAAGTTCTTAACTATCACTGTATTCTACCTCTTGGCCTAAAAGAATTATAAAATAGTACTGTGAAAATTAAGGAAATATTAATGATTAGAAATTAATCATTCTCATTATAGAGAATAAAATATGGTAAACTACAATTTGTTCTAAAAGAATAGAAACTGTTTTTGGACTCTGTATAAATCTCAATTGATTTGGAAGAGAAAAAGTCAGGTTTATGCAAGAGATAATTTTTAAGACTGAGGAGTAATAATAAAGACCTTTCACAATCAAATATTAAAACTCTCAATAACATATAATGCATAATAGGTATAAAACAGGCAAAGAAATTAACAGAATAGAATATTGAGTTTAGAAATTGATCATAATATGTGGGTTGGGGAAATATTATTTAGTAAGAAGAGGTGAGTTTTTTTAATGTTGGGGAAAATTAATTTCATTGTGCTATCATAGGACTTGTCAAAATTAATCTAAGATATATTAAAAGCAATGGCTTTCATATTTGTTAGCCAGCAGAAGAATATTCTTTTTAGTGATTTTATTTAAAACTACTATACTTAAAAAATTAAAACAGATTGCTGTGGTTAAACATAGTATATCATAGAACGCATTTTGAAAGTCCCTGAATGTAAGAATGAAATAAAAAAAGAAAGCTGGGGGCAAAATATGGTTTGGGGTTTTAAAGTTGACTTTCATTGCATAACTGATTACAACAAATTGATTCACCATTTTTAAGAACTTTTCAAAACTTGTATATGTCAATAATAGTCTCTGTGATCTTGTGTCCGTGAACACAAAGATTTATGCATTCTCAAGGAATAGAGTGTAAGGAATCCCACTTTATTGTCTTAACTCAAGGTTAACTCAAGGTTAAGACAATAATAAAGCTTAACTGGGCAAGCAAGGCCTTGCTAATTTACAATGCAGTGTTTCCCCTGTCTTTATATATTTTTGGCTTTTATTTTATCAAAAGCAAATTAATAGATGAGGTTTTTTTATTGTGAAGTTAATTTTATCAATTCACTTGATGATTATTCTAAATAAACAAATGAAAACTTTTAGATAAGAATAACAATGTGCATTGGGTTAGGTTTCCTTTTTTTACATTGGTTTCAAGAATATGTGTCACCTGCTTGGGTAATCATAAAATTGTATTTAATGTAGATACATGTTGTAAGTACACTTACATATGCCACGTCTGTCCACAGCTCATGTATAGATGTGTTACGGAAAAATGAAATGACCAGACACTGGGGGGTTAGGAGTACGATCTTTACTTATGTGCACGGGCCCAGAGGAGACAAACTCCAAATTCTGAGCCCAGAACAATAGCCCCGCATTCCCTTTATGCTGGGCTAAGTGGGCTAAGAGTCTTGGGAGGCGTGGTATAGATTTGGCGTGAAAAGGGTTTACAGAGGTGAAAGAGAAGCATTTGCATCATAAGTCAGGGCAATTGGCATGAAAAGGGCTTACAGAGGTGGGAGAGAAGCATTTACATTATAAGTCAGGGCAATTAGCATTTCATCTTTGGTATCAACCTTAACTTCCTCTATATTCCCCGCTGTGGGTGCTTAGACAGCTCTTTCGTCTGTCTCTGCACCCAGAAATGGGATCCTCTGCTCCTGTTGGGGGTCTAGTGCTGGAGATCGTGGCAGGTAGCATTGGCTAGGCGACTGTCCACTCCTCCTCCATCTTGGCAGGTCCTTCGCAACTTTAGGGCTAGGATTCGGCCTGGTCTCTGTTCCGGTCCCGGGTTGGTTTCCTCAGGGTCAGCGGCGGCCTTGGCTCTGGGGTGATGGATCCATGGAGTAATACCTGCAACTTTTAAGGCGGTGGGGGTAGTTAACAGTATTAAGGTAGGACCCAACCCATCTGGGTTGGAGGGACTCTTTTTTCCAGTCTTTTACCCAAACATACTGCCCTGGCTTATGGGAGTGGGCTGGCCCCCCTGTTGGCACTATTTCTCGCCCAAGGTGGGCCTGCCTGACTCTCTCTAACTCTTGACCTAGGGCTTTGAGGTAGGAGGTTTGGTGGGCCTCCCCTAAGGTGGTGAAGTCTGTGGTAGTAGGGATTTGGGTTATAGGGGTCACTCTTCCATATAGGATTTTGTATGGGGTGTACCCTGCTGAATTTGGGTGCACCTAACTTGGAAGTGGGTAAACGGCAGGACATCTGGTCAGGGTAGGAGAGTCTCTTGACAAAGTTTCCCTAAAGTCTCTTTTAGAGTCCGGTTCATTCATTCTACTTTGCCCCAGCTTTGAGGTCGGTAGGCAGTGTGAAGCCTCCATTTTAGTTTTAAGGCTTGGGTCAGCAGCTGGATCACTCTTGCAGTAAAGGCGGGCCAGTTGTCACTTTGGAGACTGAAGGGCATGAGTTCCACTATTACCGGCTCTCATTCCATGGCCAGCCCTGGCAGGTTGTTTTCTGCCCAGACCCCAGAGTATTTAGCCCAGGGAGGGTCTGGGGCTGACATTCCATCTTCCTGGTGGAGCCTATATTCTTCTTCTCATGGAAGAACTAGGGTAATAGTTCGTGGCATGGGGAGGTCCAGGGAGGCCCCTTCTGGCTGGGAGGTGACCCGCGCTGCTGGTTTGGTCAAGATATCTCGGCCTAGCAGGGGGATAGGACAGTCTGGTGGGTAGAAGAACTCATGGGAGATCTGGTGGCCCCCAAGTTCGACCTTGTGTGCCTCACAAAATTTCTGGGGGCTAGCCGAGAGTCCGGTGGCTCCCTGCACGAGGATTTCTTTCCCCGTGGGGGCCCAACTGGGACCGTGACTACTGAGTGTTCCGCCCCTGTGTCTACCATAAAGTCAATGTCTTGGCCCCCAACTTTGATCCTGACCATAGGCTCCTGGGGACCGAGGGTGATGGAGCCCGGTCGCCCCTAGTCTTAGCCGAACCCGGAGAGGGCCAATATGTTGGGGGCTGGTGGTGGTAGGATAGCCTGGCTGGCGGGCGTCTCCTCGCGCCGCTTGCGAGCTGGACAGTCTCGCTTCCAGTGCCCGCGCTCCTTACAATAGGCACACTAGTCCTTTTCTACCTTGAAGTGTCCCTATTTGTTGATCGGGTCACCCCTGGGGGCCGGCCTCCCTAGTGCGGCTGCCAGCAGGGTGGCCTGAGTTTTCTGGTCCTCTAGGCGGGCTGCTGCGGCCACCTCATCTCGATTCTCATATACTTTATTGGCTACCGCTAGGAGTTGATTTAAGGTCATTCCTGCGAAGCCCTCAAGCTTTTGGAGCTTCCTCCTGATGTCCGTGGCCAATTGAGAGACAAAGGCCATGGCTACCAAACTTTGATTTTCAGCTGCCCCTGGGTCAAAAGGGGTAAACACTCGGCATGCCTCCATCAGCAGCTCAAGGAAGTCTCCGGGGCACTCATCTGACCTTTGCTGTATGGTGGCGACCTTAGCCATATTAGTGGGCTTCCTGGCTGCCACCTTTATCCCCTGTAACAGGGAGTGGCGATACAGATCCAAGGCGGCCCGCCCTCGCTCAGTGTTTGGGTCCCAAGTGGGCTGTTGTTCGGGGACTGCATAGCGTGCATAATCTGAGGGATCTAGGGTTCCTGCCGGGGCATGCGTTTCAAGGTAGCGCCGGGCCTCCTCTAGAATTTTTCTCCACTCCTCAGTGTTAAACAAGGTCGGGAGGAGTTGGCGACAATCAAACCAGGTGGGCCGGTGGGTTTGGAAGATCGAGTCTATGAGCTCGATCATGGCCCGTGGCTTCTCCGAGAACGGAGGGGTGTGGTGCTTCCAGTTCAGGAGGTCAGTAGTACTGAATGGCTGGTAATAATAAGTAACCGGTCGAGGCTGGACAGTCCCATCCTCATTAACTCTGGCTGCTGCCTGTACCTCTCGGAGTGGCATCTGAAGAGGGAGCCAGTGGCTTCTAAGTCTGCTAGCTATGGGTGACGGGCCTGGATGGGCCAGGGCTGGGTACTGAACCGGGGAGGGCTCCTGGGGAGACTGATGCCCCTGGGGCGAGATAGAAGGTGGAGGAGTCAGGGGCTCCTGCAGGGGAGCCGTAGGGGGCGCCTGTGGACAACACATTCTTGGGCGTGCCCCGCCGGCGGCTCCTCTACGGCACCCCTGAGTCCCCGCGAACTTACTAAGCCAGCTGGGCATATCCTGGGCTAACTCCTGCCATCTATCTATATAGGAAAACTGATTGGGATGTCCTGGCTCTCCTGTAACTTTCAGGTGAACTGTTCTTATAGTGGATAGATTTAATGTTCCCTCAGGGGGCCAGCCGACCCCAAAAGTCGGCCACTCTGCAGTACAAAATGTCTCTAATTGGCCCGCATCAAATGATGGGTCCTGCCCTTTAAATTTGCTGAAATTCTGCAGCATACAATCTAAAATTGTAGAAGGTCCA
>PVJD01010847.1:0-50577 GCA_004026545.1 Mormoops blainvillei
GTGCTGGCCTGTGTGGCACTGACAGCCCCATGTAGCTGCAACATGTGAGTTGGTAAAGCTTGAAAATACATTCAAGAAAAAAAAAATCCAAACATATTCCAAAAATCACTTAGGTAAGGAAAATAGAGATTCACTTCTCCAGAGATAAAATCACCCAGGGACATATCCCCAGCCCCTCCACGGCGATAAAGACCACGTATAGTCTCAACACTGTACAAGAGGTTACAGTTTCCCCCTTAAAGGCAAGTTCAGCAAAGCAAAGTGCAGACGCACGGCCGGGCCCCGCCCGTAAAGCGATACCTTCTGTGAAGGCCGTGTCGCTCTCCTGCCCGAACCCCATGGATCCGTCCGACAACCAGAGGCTCTTCTTGGAGAGCAGGTACATCTGCGTGTTCAGGCTGAACTCGGCTGCCACCGGGTCACTCACCTAAAACCGAGAGTAAAGGCCCCCTCGTGTGTTGCTGATTTTTCTGGGGGTGCACACACACGTTACGCACAGACGCGCACATTTGCTGAACGTGGACGTGTAAAATACTGAACATGGCACAGGGACTTTTAGGTCCAACTGAACCAACTGAGGAAGCCGCGACATTGGCTTCGTCCTTCTTGAGATGGCGAAACTGGCCAGGCGATGTCATTTCTGGAAGGGGGCCGAAGAAAGCTGCTTGGGCGCGCTTCGTTGGTTTGGCGGGGTGCGTCGGCGCCTTGAAAACATCTCGGTCAGCGGTAGGCCCACATTGAGTGGGAAGTCTTGGACAGAGAGTGCCAGGTGACATATACATTTCTCTTAATATGTGGCAATTAGGCACTTTGAAGTGGCATGAACTACAGGATATTTATTCTTTGTGAAGACCAAAAACAAGATAAAGTGCAGAAGAACTCTGGGGACAATTCCTAAATCTCCAAGGCTGCAAACTCCAGGGAGAGATCAGGAAAAAAGAACCCTTCATTCTGTTACATTATGGACTTTATAGACTGAACCGACACGGGCGGAGAGCAAATCTCCCTCCCCCCTCCCTCCCCCCTTCCCTCTCTCCCTCCCTTCCTGTCTGACTTCCTTCTTTGTCCCCCAGGTCTCAGGAATTCAAGTCCTTGTGTGGATGTTTTTTTAAATGGATAAAAGTGAACCAAATAAAGAACAACGCGGGCTTCTACAAGTCCCGGGAAAATAATTCTAGGAGATGCACCTGCTGGAACCGGATGTCGAGGTCAAAGGTGACAGGCTCCCCGGGGCTGCAGGCGACTGGCAGGCGGTACCCCTGGTGCAAGGGAGCCGTGCAGGGCAGCAGCGTCACAGCGTAGGCACCCGAGTAGTCACGCACCTGTGGGGTGGGCGGCGGTGAGGGGGCGGCGGTGCGGCCGGAGGCTGCCGGCAGGGAGTTGGGGGAGAGCCGCGGCCACTCACTGCAAAGTCGGACACGAAGCTCCACTGCTGGGCTGGCTGCCTGAAGGTCGGCTCACTCCTTATGAGGCGCAGGGAGAAAGTCAGGCCTGGGTGATCAGCTGACGTGACCGCCGAGCTGGCGACGGAGGCTAGACAGGTGCCAGGAACACACGCGGCGGGCGGTCAAAACAAGTGCATGGCGGCTGCGTCTCCCGGCTACTTTCTGATACATCGTTCGCTTTCATTCGTGTCATAAGCCCGCACGGCAGCAGGGCCGCCGGTCCCATGTTACAGCGGGAGAAACTGCGTGACTGTCCCAAGACCCCACAGCGAGGTCTGCCCCTTCGGGCCCCTAACTCAGCGCTTTTCGGACGTGTGATGCTGTCACATGACGACGGTGCAGAAAGGCTCAGAGAGTTCAAGGCTACGGCCCGGGGCCGGGGGCGGGAGGCAGGGGCAGAGCATGCACCAGAGCGGCGGGAAGGCGCGGCTCGTGGGCCAAAGCGGGCGGCTGAGCTCCCCCGTCCACGGTGCCCGCGGGGCTGGGCCGACCCAGGTAGGATCTAGTTTTAGGTAGATTGCCTGCAATCCCGTCCTAACACAGATTCAGTTTATCAGATAAGGGTGGCCCGTGGGTGGGAACTCTAACGGCTACGACGCCCTCATTTTCCAGAATTGTGAATCGCAATAAAAAATGCTTTTTTGGTCCTGCACTTCTTGTAGCTCAGGCTCAGGAAAATGCCGTGGACACGTTTCCTGTTCCCGGGTGTCCAGCCCGGTCCCCTCGTTTGCTGAGTGCTCCCAGCCAGAAAGTTGAGGACAGAGACCCCTGCGGCGAGCAGTTTCGCCCGCCAGTCCGGCAGAGCCGGGCACAACGGCAAACGCGTGCCGTTTCAGTAACATGAGGGTCATCACGTTATTTTCAGTGAAATGTCCCTTCTGTTAAATAGGGGCTTTGACCTGGAACTTTAGTGACGGCCACCTTACTGATACTCAAACCACAGTCCATCAGTTACGCTACATAGCCAATAATTAAAGGTAATTAGTTAATGAGTCTGAAACTTAAGGACGACAGCGACGTGACACTTCCGGCTGTATTCAAGGTTTCTCGCAGTACCTAGAAAACCGCTGTGACCATAGAAGTCCTTGCTGAACAAATACATTACGATTCAATTATTTATGGACAATGGAATTGCAGTGTGCTCTTTATCGAAGGGAAACGTCACCTGAAATAAGCTCAGTAGTGTTGTCTTTGCAATTTACTTTAATCATTTTGCATTTTCTGTAAAACGCCTACACAGGTAACGATGACTTTGCAGATTACGAGATGTAGCGAAACAACGACCAAGCCTCCCTGTCGATAATCGCACATGCGGTCACCCCCCGGCCCCGCTCCCAGAGGAAGGGTGCCCGAGCTCGGGAGGAAGCCGCCGAGCCATGGGCGAGGGCGGAAAAGCCCACCCCAGTGGCGGCGGCGGCGCTAGCGGCCATTCGTGAGGCGCGGGGCTTACCCGGATGTGACAGCACAAACAAGCCGTGGAACTGGGCCTCTGTCTTGAAGTTCACGACCAAGCAGCCGTCCTCACCGATGCGCATGCTGGTCGGGTAGAGAGAGCCTGCGAGGGGAGAGGCCCAGGAGGGGCGAATCGGTGACCAGGGGCGGCCCCTGTGCTGGGGCCCTCCCAAAAGCGAGCTGGGCTCCGCCCCCTTTCAGCCTTCTGGCCAAAGGGTGTTAGCGGAGGCTTTCCGAGTTTGGGGAGAGGCAGAAGACGAAACGTGGAATTAAAAAAAAACATACATATATATATATAAATATATAAAAATATATGATAAAAATATAATCTGGTGTAAGTGTTCAGGGTGAACCCAGTGCCTTACGCCTTCAGGTAGTTTCAACTGGTTTAAGGCAGCAGATTTGGAGACGGAACTATCGGCGGCACTCTCCCTCCGGCTCATGGAAAGCAACGTAGGCAGGACGCTCAGACCTGCACGGACCCAGGGCGGTGGTGTGGCCCGGAGGGAGACAGCGCCCCCTGCTCCAGCCGGTCGGTCAGCTGCATGCTGAGGACTGGGGATCGTGATTCGGACGTGGAGATTGAAGCAACATTTTGTAGGGTCTTATGGGCCCCATAGCCAGGGGCATTGCCACCGTTACTCCAAAACGTCCCGCTGAAGCATCACAGAACAGTGGGACTTTAAAACAGAAAGAACGCTGGAAGGCCAGCCTATCTCCCCGGGGAAACGGCGTGCGGTGCAGGTTAAGCACCATGGCCAGGAAATCACCCCGCCGGTTGGTGGCAGGGCCAGAGTCAGGACCCGGGACTTCCGATGTGCCGCCCGTTTCCAGAAACGAAAATGCGTACCTTTTTCTCGTGCGTTAATTTTTTTATTTTCAATCGGAATTTCTTGTACCCATCTTTCTAGGATCTAGGGAAATATATAGGCTGTGCTGTGTAACACATCAGTGTCCTATAACTAGTGACCTGGGATGGGCTCTGAGAGTTAAGTACCCCCGAAAGGCAGTTATTATATTGAACAGTCACGTAGTGTACAAAACTGGAGCCACCGATAGGATCTGGTTCAAAAAGTTTTCTCACGGCAAAAATGAAATGACCTGACAACGTTGAACATAAAAACAAACGCCCTAAAAATTTTGCCTCTACTGCCTTCAGCCACCGCCCGCACGCCTCTTGAGTAACGCACGGGGTGTGTTTCCAGGTGCGGACCCCACCTTGGAGCTCGGCCCCCGGGGGGCTGCCGATGCCGTCGTCCCACAGGATGGCCGTGTCGTACACGAAAGTCAGCCGCAGCTCGGCCTTCAGGTCGAAGTGCTGCCAGCCCCCGGCCCCCGCGGGGGAGTGGAACAGGTAGGAGACGTACAGAGGGACCCGCAGCGTCACGTAGGACTGCACGAGGTTTAAGACCTGAAACACGAAGCCGCGTCCATCAGCGCGGTCAGCGCCGGCCACCCCACGGGCCTCGCCGTGGACCGGCCGTGCTCCTCCTTTCGCCGGCGAGAGAGGCCAAGTCGCGTTGGGGAAAGAAGCAGCGATAATTCTGAAGCAACGAGAGAGCTATTGCTCCGCCACCTGCCTCTGCAACACGGAACGCGGGCCGCCACCCCCGGGATAAACGGCGTTCCCTGGAGCTGCTACGCTTGGTCCTTTTCGTTCCACAGCAGCTTTACGACACAGGTCACAGACCCCACAACCCCCTTAGGACAGATCGATGGAGTATAATGTATTCGGGGAGTCGTGCGACTTTCACCATTATTGATTTGGGGACATTTTCACCACCTCCAAAAGGAGGAGGAATTCCTCGCTCGTCAGCCGCCAATCCCTGAACCGCCTCCCCGCCCTCCCGCCGCAGGGGCCAGGAACCACTGGTCGACCCTCAGTCTCTGTGGGTTCGCCTGTTCTGGACTTTTCATGCCAAGGGGACCACGCGACACGCGGCCTTTTGCGGGAGCTCTTTTCACTGAGCATGCTCTTTTTAACGTGCGTCCGCGCCGTAGCCTGTTGCAATACTTCCATTACTGAAATTTCTGAATAGCATCCTGCCGGATGCATGTGCCACGTTTTATCAATCCACTCATTAGCTGGTGGAGGGTGTCTGGGTTTTTTTTCCCCAGTTTCAGACTATTCTGCCTCATACTGTTTATAAGGTGCTTTTAGATTATTATATAGATCATGAGGAAGCAGGACAGATCTGGCAGCAAATGTAATTAGTTGAAATGAAGTACCTTGCTTACAATTTATACTTTCTTCTTTTAGGTATTTTGCTGGTGGACTCGGGCCAGGGGCGGTCAGGGAGAATAAACTAATGTTTGTTTACTGCGCGTCTACCACATTCCGGATATTGTGTTGGGTTCACATGAAAGTTATACAATATTTTCACTCTTCCCCGTAATTATATGCACGTGCCAGTGATTAGATGCATGGACGGGTAGAGGGTGGCAGAAAAAGGGAGAGAGGGAGACGACGAGGAATCGGTCTGCAGGACGGCAGGGTGGCCACAGCCGTCTCCCTCCTCATGAGGAAGCGCCTCTCCTCCGAGGTCCCTCCGGCGTCCCTTCTCCTTCCAAGGGGCTGCATGCAGGACCCACACATGCCAGTGCGTCATTTCAATCACGGTATCTCTCGTTTATCACTTTGTCATGGAGTTGAGAGTAAACTCTTCGAATCAAAAACAAAGACCTGAATCTCTCTCTCTCTCTCTCTCTCACACACACACACACACACACCTGCATGAGGAAAACCATCAGTGAGGCAAATTCTTTGACCCCCAGCCGTGGAGAAGCTCCGCCCCCCGTCTGCTAACTCAGCCAGAAACATCTTTTCAGAAGGAATTCATGCAACAAGCTGGCCATACGACTTGAGGAAGTAACACAAGCTGGTTAAGATTTGGATGTTTCGAGAACTCTCGGCTGCCCGCCCTCCTCCCTAGCGTTAGGTCGGCGCAGCCCTCTCAGGCAGGCGAAGTCGAACCGGAGCCGCGAGCTCCGTTCCCGCCTCCTGCGCAGAGCCCCGGGCGGCTCAGGTGCAGACCCCTAGCAGCGAGCGTTCTGGCCATGGAAACGTGAAGAAGAAAAAACACTGACTTTAAAAAATTAATGGAGAAAGTGTGATGAAAAAAACCCAGCAAGGGACAGTAAGTCTCACTGAGCCTTCCGGGGTAAGATTTGGCCAGGGAGAGGGAGACAACAGAGGGCAGGCTTTGCACAGAAAATGCCCTTGACACACTGGAGATGTGACAGGGCCCATGTGGGCAGGAGCGACGGGACGGGCGGGAGCCGGGCGGCCCGCGCAGGGTCCCACTCAAGCAGGCTGTCACACAGACAAGATAGACAAGTGCTTTCAGGGGGTGGAGGCTTTGGAGACGAGTTACTGTTGGGACGTTTGTAATATCAAAGCAGACTGGAGCACTGCTAAAAAAACAAACCAAAACAACAAATACATATATTTTGACACACTGTTCCAGAAATAGACATGCCCTTTCACCCCACCCATGGCAACCGTTGGGTCCGTCTTGTACCTAATGACCTCTATGACCAAGACGCAAGGCTGGGATCTTGTCCAAATCTATGCAACCGAACACACCCGCTGGTTTGCCAGCGGCCAAAGCCCACACACGACCGGCTCGTACCTGCCCGTCGGTTCCGACGGTGCCCCCGCAGTCGGCGAGAAGCTCCGACATGTCGTAGTAGCTGACGAACTCCCACAGACAGGCCTCCAGGTCCAGGCTGCGGTAGAAGCGCAGGGTGCTGGCCCCCCGGAGAGACGCGCTGTACTGGTAAGCGTACGTCTCGGTGACGGCCTCTGGGTTTCTCGTGGCGTCGGTCAGAAACCCGTGGTGGGTCTTGACCTCGGTGTAGTCCAGGAGGTTTGAGCACCTGTGGTTTGCAGCCCTTGCGCCGTCGGGGCTGAGCGTGAGCTCGAAGCTGGAAAGCTCTTTCGTGGAGATCACAGGGAGCAGGCCTGCGGGGAAGTGCGACTGTGGTCACCACACCCGCCCCTCCGCATGGCGTGGAGGGAACGTCCCAGCTCACGCACCTCTGGACAAGTCTTAGAAAACCCCACAGAGCAGGGACTGGCAGGGTGCCGCTCTGGGACCCTGGGGCTCCCGGAAAGTTCTCAGGAGCCCCACGTTTCTCACGATACATAAAGCTGTTGTCATAATGATACTAAGACATCACTGGACCCTTCCACCCTCGTTCTTGCGCTGTTGCAGACCCGTTTTTGCCTGGCGGGTTTCTCCTCAGCTCTTTGTGCCCCTGGGTCACACGCCCAAGGTCAACCTATAGACAAGGGGCCACACGTGGCGCCAGCGTGACGCTGTGTAGAGGGGCAGGTTCTTGTCAGCCTAACCCCTGCCCCCGCACACGCAAATCGGGGTCCGTAAAAGACCGACAAAGCCTTTTGTGAGGGTGGTAGATTCTACCTGCAGTCCCTGACGGTACCTAACGTTTCCTCTCCCTTAGCTGCTTAAAAATACAGCAAGCGGCCAAGTAATAACTGACCATTTACTTCAGGCAGAAAGTGAATGGAGCGGAACACAACCGGGAAATGTCTTCTGTATACGGGGAAAATGTTCATACAGCGTGGGCAAAGTTATCGACTCACAAATTCCGGCCACACTTCCTTACACAGAGAAAACGAACACAAAGTATAATACTGTTAGTTGCGCTTCTAGTTTTATTTCATTGCCTAGGAAATGCCTCAGCTATCGCAGTAAGTACAGGGAGGGACTCCTGAAACTGCGGCTGTGAAATACCAAATACACGTCAATGAAGGGCGGTGTCCCCCCAAGTGCCTCACTGTAAGTGCAAGTTCAGAGGTTTCGAAGGCCGGCTCGTGCTCGTTCGGCAAAGCTAGCGTGTTAACCAGAGCCTTGTTCCACGGCGTTTCAACATGTGTTAAATGTACCTAATTCTAGAGGACGCTTCAATTGTCCGATTTGTAAAAACCGGGCAGGAAGAAAGCAGAAACATGGGAACGAAGCAGAAAGACCTGAAGCTCAAGCTGCAAGGCGAGTGCTTGCCGACCGCTCGGTCACTTAGAGTCGTCAGTAGGCCGCCCGGGGAGCGTGGAGCCCCACCCCGTCCCCGACCGGCCGCCCCCGGCGCCCACCGTCTGTGTGCGGCATTGTGACCGTGAGCTGGACGAGGTTCGCGTGCTCGGGGTCCTCGGCGCCCACGTAGCGCAGCTTCGCCGAGAAGGGCTCTGCACCCACCATTCCCGGCGCCCGTGGCTGACAAAGGCCTAAAAATAGACACACTTACGTTAACAGTAGACAGTGGACAACACCTCGAGGATATTTTTGAAATCGGCGCTATTTCTTTTCAACACACTTTCATATTCGCTCCGGACCACAGCGCTGCTGAGAGCAGGTCACGTTAGGGGGCAGAAGACCATGGTGTGAGAAGCAGTCGCTTCTTAACATTTTGGGTATTTTATAAAGTTTGAGAAAAAACAGTTGTTGTTCCGTGTGATTTAAAATGTGCTGAACATTCCAGGTCGTGAGCACATTCCCAAAATCATTTTAATATAAACTATGAACAGACGCAGTGAGAATGATGGAAAGTCAACAGAAAAAAGTATCATTTCGGTGAATTTGATGTTTCCTCTAGAATAATATACTTCTCACTAGTCATAAAATATACTTATTTATACGCTGATAAAACCAAACGTGCACTCATTTTCAAAACAAAAACCGACTGTCTTTAGAGTCAGTAAAACGTATAGTATTCTCTACATATGTAATCCCTTACAGTGTGTATATTATAAATTACAACTCATTATCTGTCTCTTCCTCTCTCTCTCCTTGTGGCCCTCAAGGATTTTGTCATGAAGATCTTCCTCTAATGTTTGCTTTGAAAGAACTTTGGTGTTTTCATTTTAATGTCACAGAAGAGACCAAGATGCTAAATTACAATTTCAAGGTATCTAGGGATATATAATTCCCTTTCTCGCTGTACGAAACCTAGGAAACAGGTATTTATTCGGCTCGGAATAAAACCAGAGGCAGGGCTCAGCGCCTGGGCTGTCTGTCTGATTATTAGGGGGGGCTCCTTCTAAGGCATTGTTTAATTATTTTAAATCCTCACCCGAGGGCACGCCTACTGATTTCAGAGAGCGGGGAGGGGGGGAGAGAGTGTGAGAAGGACAGAAACATCGATCGGTTGCCTCTGGTCGCTGTCCCAGCGGGGACAGAACTCACAACAGTCTGGTTTACAGGACGATGCTCCAACCCATCGAGTCATGCTGGCCAGAGTCATTTACTTTTTAAAACTACAGCACAAAGCACTTATATGCCAGCAAAAACTCTGGTGTAGGACAGGCGATTTAAAAATGTGGAACGCATAAATATTTGTTTCCCAATGAATATTTTTAAAAAAATGGTTGTCATTTTTAAGCACTTAGAGCATATTAAGGAATACACGGGGCGTTTGACAGGCCCAATAACCAGAAATTAGACATCTGCAACATGGCACGGCACCGCAGGGGCCTTCCTGTGACAGTGCGTTACCTTCTTCCCTGCTGATGGTCACGACAGGGCTCATCAGTTCCAGGCCTTCACTGCCGTCGGCGTTCACTGCACGGGCCGCACACTGCACCCTGGAGCCGGGCTGAAAGTATATGGAGTCCAAAGCAACCATCTTGGTTGACGTAAAGTAGGTGTCAAAGTCCACCTCTCTCATGGGGCTGGCCACGCCATCAGCGCCGATGGGGGCGCCGGTCAGCCACCGGTAGAGGGTCAAAGTGTCGTTGATGTTCTCGCTTGCACAAATGGAGCCCGTTCGGTCGTAGTCTGAATACTTTGGGTTGCAGGCCTATGGGAAACCAAGCGCCGGGTCAGGTGCACGGCATGGGTGGCACGCCGGTCATTTCTCGCGGGTGCTGCCACTGGTGCGCATGGGAAAATACGCCTTGTAGCGTTTTCCCACTTTCATTTCTTCACGTCAAAGCCAACACTGTCTTGGTTAAGCCATAATTATTTTAAATATTTATCAGTTTTATAGTTTTACTCACTGTGACACAGACGACAGGATAGCCAGACACAGGCCCAGCACTGTCCTTGGCTGCAGAGGTGTCATCGTACATCAGTAAGGACACAACTTGAGGGACAGAAGGAAACGTGACGTCTGCCATGCTGTTCATCTCTTCTATGTACACAATGGCTTTGGTCGCCTGCCGGAGGAGGGTGGTTTTCTGTGGTTACGGAGATGCTGGGCTCTGGGCGCATCAACTGCACAGAATGATGCCCTGATGCTTGGCAAGGCCCTGGCTTCGCCAGGGTAAAGCCGTCACTCGCAAGCCCCTGTGTTCTGCGGGACCCCGGCACCTTGGCTGGGTTTCCTGGCACCACGGCAGGGTCCCTGGGCCCGGGAAGCCCGGGCTGGCCAGTGGCCTGTGAGGTATCTGGGCCCTGATTTTGGGTCCAGATTGCGAGGGCTGCAGCCCAATCTCTCTCGGGGTGGCGAGGTGGAAGGCCCACGGGCAGGCCGGTGAGCTGAGGGCGGGAGGGAAGCGCGCAGGGCCCGAGGGGAGGCGGGTCCCGGGGGCCACGTGACCGTGGGGGCTGCGCTGCCGTGGGTGCCAGCCAAGGGCTGTGGGTGGGCGGCGGCCGCGGGAGGAGCTGAGCCCGGACAGGACAGGGGCCTGCGACCACGTGCCGCCGGTCGGGTGACCGGAGAGCCTCGCCAATCGAGGGGCCTCAGCTCGTGAATAAGCTTCCAGCGTCCAAGGAGCATCGTGTCTGAACCTGAATTTACAGGTGTTTCCTTAAAAGAAGCTTTTGATACTTGAAGCTTTTGATACTTGAAGTGGCTTGAGCGAATCCCCGTTCCTTTTACTCAAAA
Organism: Mormoops blainvillei; assembly: GCA_004026545.1. Lineage (NCBI taxonomy): Eukaryota > Metazoa > Chordata > Mammalia > Chiroptera > Mormoopidae > Mormoops > Mormoops blainvillei. The sequence continues at coordinate 10,746 of PVJD01010847.1, forward strand.
GAGTTTAATACGAGGCTCCATAAAATTAACAACAAAAGCCTTGCTTTCACGCGATCGAGGCTTATAAAAAAGATGTTCTGCCCATCCTTGAATTTTAAGTATGACTTTAAGGAAAAGCAAGCCACTGTAGCAGAAATACCACCAAGTGGTAAGAATTACAAAATGAGACTCACCACTTCAGGAAGGAAAATCTCCCTCAATTTGATCTCGTACTAACAGTGAAACAAATAATAAAAGAAAGAAGAGTAATTTAAGCATAGATGTTATAAACATTGGTCTGCTCTTAAAATCATTTAGCTTTAAAAATTGTTTTAGGTTTCAGGGGGGAAACCCTAAAAGTCCTAAAGGAGAGGAGTCCTAAGTCCGGTTGTTACTGATGGAAGTGGGGGGTTTAGGGCACGGGGTTGGGCTCGGCGACCCCAGCCCTTGAGTTTCCATAAACAGGGTTGTTTCCAAGAAAGGCAGGAACTTCCTGATCATAACCCAATAGCAACAAAATTCATTTCGGAGCGGGAAGGGGTGCTGTGCACCCCCGGACGCAGGTTTGTGCGGGACCCCGCTCCCCCGTCGAGCCCCGTGGGACGCTCAGGGGCGGCTGCCGCCATGAGCCGCAGGCTGGGAGCCTGGTCGCTCACCTGGGTCTCTGCTGCCATATTCTCGTCCGGTCTCAGGTGGACCGTGAAGGCCTCGCGCACCTCCCTGACCCCGTCGAAGACCACTTCGACCTCCACGACGTGCCGCGTCTCCCCCTCCTTAAACTCGATCTCTGCAAGCACAAAGTCCCAGGTCAGACCCGTCACGGGGGGTGTGAGGCGTTCCTGTTACGCTCCTTTGACAGTGACTCACAAGGAGAAACACATGTCACAACGTGGACCAGTACATTAGTGTGCGTGCGTATGTGCGTGTTTGAATAAAACGGAATAAAAGGCTTAAAAAAATCACTTATTCTTACCACGTGCATTACACTCCAATATTTTCTATTCTAGTCCATTTTATCAAGATGAAAAATTTACTCATAAAGTGCTACATGTATTTGTGGAACCTCAGTTTGAAAAAAATGCTGAGTTGCGGGATGGACAGCCAACCGTTCTAAGAGCGGGATGTTACCAGGCAACCTTGCACCTTAGCTCCCAGAATTTTTAAACGCACAGGACATAAGTCAAAGGAATATGATCAAAGGTATTATCGAATGTGAATAGTATTTACATTGTGTGTATATCTGGAAAAGCCGGGTATAAAATTAAGATTGTATCAAAGTATCAAATTATATTTTAAAGACTTCTGTTTGTTGTTGTTGATGTTAATCTTGGAAACCTGAAACATTTCTAAGATAAATATTAATGGCATTTTTCTCTCACCCATGTCCTTCCTCACTAGAAAGAACTGCTTCATTGTCCGGAAAATTAAATGCAATTCTGCGAGTCCTTTCTAAGCGCTCACTTTAAAATTCTGAAAGTGTTAAAATTTAACCGTGTTCATTGAGCGCACAGATCAGCCGCTGACTGTACTGTGGAGCTTGGGTAAGCCATCCTGCGGTCACACTACGCCTTTTGAGAAGGTGGCACAGAAAACAAAATAAAGACGACAATGCACGGCCACTCCGACCAGAGGAGACAGCAGCTGCGGCTGCTGCTCTCGCTGCAGCTCAGTCGCCACAGCTCGACTCCTAATGGGCTCCTAAGGCCCGAGGACTCCATGGTCCTGGTGGTTGGCATTTCGCGTCCCTTTCTTTGATGTTAACACAAAATTTTCTAGCTTGACCTTTAAACTGAGGGTGTTCGGTACATTTAGATAGATTTCTATCTCTGTTCCCCTGCGCTCTCAATGTAACAGAATATTCCAGGAGAGTAATTTAGTATCTCGTTACCACCGTGAAGGTAGGACCAGTCGAAAGGCAGAGGAGACTCCGAACCGAAAGCATGTCTACTCAAAGCCTCCCTGCGTCCCAACCCGCGAACCCTCCAAGGCAAAAGGGAAGCATCCTAGCAGTAAATGCCACTGTTTTTGTTTTTCTGAAGGAGGTTCATTTACAGGAGCACCCGTATTTTAATTTTCATTTCAATTGGATGTTTCTCGCACGTTTCTCGGGCTCCCTGGAGGACGAGCCCCCGGGGATGGGCCCCGAGCCGCCGTACCTTCCGACACGGGCAGGTAGTCTTCTCCGGAGGTGGCCGAGCCATCCTTGGTGTGGACCCGCACGATGGAGACCTTCGAGGTGTCTCCCTGGCGAACCACTGGGATCTTTACAATGGCCGACTGTCCTGGGTCTTTAGGCTCACGGATGCGAAACTTGGTTTCTCCAAATTTAATAATAGTCTCTGAAATTGTGGGAAATGTAGATAGATGAAACTGCAAGGGGAGGGCTGCTTCTCCGTTCCCCGTGTTGCTTTCCACGTGGGAGGAGTTGAACTGCGGTCACACTCCGGGCCCCTCTCTGCCTCCTCACCCAGCATCACTGGCAGGTGCGTTAGGGACAACGGGGTGTAGCCCACCCAGCTCCTAATGACCCTGCCACCAGAGAGCGTGTGCTCCGGGCTGTCTCTGCGCACCAGGCATTTTATGGGAGTCAGGGGGGAGGGAGGATGCTGTTGGCTATGGACCACCTGCACCCAAGGGTGTCAGACAAGAGGGAGGTTATAAATGATTGGGATTCGGTGTTTAGACAGAAGCCGAATTCGTCAACATCACCTCCCGGGTGTACTTCATTCTCTACTTCACTTGGTCTTTTTCTCATTCCTCAATCCCTTTACCAGGCTAGTCAAAACGAGGGGGCTGCTTTCCAAGCCGCCTAAAACCTTAACCTAGAAGGATTTTGGTTCCCCAACTTGGAGTGGAGCACAAGGAACGGCTTCTTACGATCGGCATCGTCACGGATCCTTATCAGAGTCTCGTTTTGTTCGCCCACGGCGGCCCCGAAGGGCGAGTCACTGCGGGGGCTGCCGAGGGCCAGCCGGAGCTCCTCCGTGTCCTCGTGCAGCCCGTCATCCACCAGCACGAGGACACAAGGCTTTCTGGTCTCGCCTGGAACCGTAAGGACAGCCGGTCAGTCGCAGCCCAGAGGCCAGGGAGCTGCCCCTGCCGCTAGAATCGAAGCGCCACCTGGCGAGGGTGCCGCCTCTTCCTTGCTTTACCCGCACGGAACAGCGTCCGGCCCGTAATGAGCCTTCAGTGAATGGCTGCTGAATGAACGGCCGACCGTTCATCCCCGCGGCGCCAGGCCGCTCCTCGCCTGGCGGGTTTCTTTAACGTCAGCCGCTCACCTCAGAAAACAAGGAAATTAGGGCAAAGGCCAGTTTCGTTTACCAAGTTTAGCGGCCTCGCACAGGTCGGTCGTTGTTCGTTGGCCCGCAGTCCTATTTTCTAGAACGACTACTGGATCAAAGGGACCATACGTTTCAAGGCTCTGGATAAAGGCCGATGCTAAAAATCGGACTCCGTTCCTCTTCGTTTCTATCATTTGAACAGCTGGTGTCTCCTAGCGTTGGGAAGGGTGTGTCTGTGCCCCCACCACGGAACACGTTGTAAATAAACACATGACACATCACCGTACGCTAATCAAAAAGTTGGCACCGAAATGCAAAAGGACTCTCATTCAACCTGTCACCCTCTATGTCCCCTTACCATTCTGTGCACATAAAAATTACGCCATGAGCTTGTTGAACTCAAGCGCTTCTGTGTCCCTGATAGGTATCGGCCACCAAAACCTTGGCTTTCCAAATTCCAGTAAAAACTCAAGCCCACACGCACCTGGGAGGAAGGTGACGACGGAGCCGTCCGTGTTCGGGCGCTCTTCGAAGTCCGCCATCACTTGCGCCGAGCCCTGCCGCGTGTAGCACCGCACGGAGGAGCCGTGCCGCAGGTCCCCCGTCCGGCGCACCATGGCGGCGACCTGCCCGTCACTTTCATCGACGGTGTGCACTCGTTCCTGGAACTGCATCTTGGGCACTGCAGAGACAGGCAAACGTACGTGTCCAAGGGGACAGGGGCTTCCCTGATGACCCGCATGTCAGAAGACACGGTTCCGTGCAAAGAGCAATGTGGCAGCTGTGCGAGCAGCTGGAAGCCAGTGTCCACCAGTCGCCCCAGTGTCCTGGTTGCGAGCTAATGCCCAAACTTCAAACGTTTTCAGTTCCTCATCCTTGAAATTTTGCTCTGCTGATTGGCGGAATAGGGGGAGGCCGTGAAATGCCGAAAAGTGAAAAAAGCCAGACATTTGAGATTTTTTTTCCTGTGTGTTGCTTAATCGTGAGCTTTTCAGAAGTGTTTTTTTTTTAATCTCACCTGAGCACATTCGTTATTGCTTTTAGAGAGAGGAAGGGGGAGACAGACAGACATCGATGTGAAAGAGAAACATCCATCGGTTGCCTCCCATACGAGCCCTGAGCGGGGACCGAACCTGAGAAACCTGGGCACGTGCCCTGGCTGAGAATCGAACCCATGGCCTTTCGGTTTACAGGATGACACCCCAGCCGACAAACCAATACCAGCCAGGGCCCAGGCTTTCTTGGTGTGAATACCCTTCAGTACTGTGCCCAATATTGCAAGCACAGTTTCCGCAGACCACGTAGGAGGAGTCATTGGGGAGGGTAACGTTACACAGACTCATGAGGTGTGTAGCAGCGAGCCAGGCCACGCCAGCGAGCTGCAGGTCTCCCGGGCAGGAGGCGAGACTGCTCAAAGACACGTCCAGATGGTCATGTAGAGGACCACGCGGGACCCCCACCGTGAGGACGTGCTAGAGAGCCGGCCACGGGCTCACAGATGGCTCTCTCAGAACGATGCCCTCAGCTGTCCCCAGGGAAATGCCAGGGTGTCTGCGGGTAAGGACGTGGTAGACGTGCCTTCTGTGGAGATGTGGGGAAGGACCCTTGGCACCCAAGCATCTGTGCGGCCCTGTGGGCTTCCATGCGTCTGTGACAAGGGGAATCTTTTTTAACTAAAACAGTTTTCAATGACATGTGACCTCCAATACTATCCACGGTAGTCCCCATGTTGCACTTTATACCCCCCAACTCTTTTGTGACACAGAATCGCAACACAGCTTTTTCTGAGTCCACGGCCCTTGGTGATGGCAGCCCGGGGAGACGGACATGGGCTTGCAGAGCCTCACTATTTTCTTACCGGACATGTCCGTAAAGGCTACCTAGCTTACCGCTCTACCTGTCATCGGGGAGCAGGCACTCACGGTCTGAGACAGAATCGTTGATGGCAACGGTGGCTTTGCGGGGCTCGCCGAGGGCGGCGTTCACGGGCATGCGTAGCACCAGCTCAAAGGTCTCGACCCCCTCCAGCACGGGCTGCCCCAGGTCGTCCAGGATGACGACGCGGACCGTCTGCACGTGGACACCGGGCGCGAAGTCTAAGTTGCGGCTGATCCCCACGTAGTCTGTTCCAGCTGCGACAGCAAAGACAGAATCGTTCAGCCAGGGGCCAACTGAGCTCAGACGACGTTAGGATCAGCAGTGCCCGCAGGCACAGTTGCAATTCTTTAAAAAAAAAGACAGGCTAGCATAACATTACGGAAGAGTTCATTGAGCGAAATACAGAAGGTTTGTATCTACGCTGGGGACCGAGCCAGGGCATCAAAGCTCGGGGTCTGAGCTCTGTTTTTTCTGTGTCTGCTGTGTTGTTTCGGTTTTGGTTCTGTCTGCGTTGCCTCTACAGTGTTTCCATCTTTGTTTCGGGATTCTGAAATGGAGTTAGGAAAACCAGGTCTAGGAGTCCGTAAAGCCACCAAATACGGTGATTATAAATTACATATGAAATAAATATATTCATTCAAACTTTGTTAGCATCAGCTAGATACCTGTGTTTCCTTTTGTGAGCTACTAGAGGACTTAAGTGGGGGTGCGGTGGCCGTTAGGGCATCGGGCTTCGGGGGGGCACTGCCGTCCCAGCTCTCTGTCCACGCTCGCCCTGTTCGGGGTGTCAAAGACGTACCTGGGCTCTGGCCTTTGGCCTAGTATTTTTCAGACCGTGGGTACGTATCCAGTGTCAATACCTCCGTTTATGTCTAATGTCGTTGAAAACAAAACTTTCTTTTAATCTTTGGGCACTGCACCTGCCTGGGGGACGACCGCTCGCCGCCGCCGCCGCTGCTTTTCTGTTTTCACAGCTTCTAACGCTCACTTTGCATCTGCCCTGCCTCGGAATGTGCAACTGTATCTGAAAGGGTGTGTCTGTAATTCATCTTTTAAAATCTCTGTATCCGAATCCTTTGTGGTCCTTCTTGTATGGTCCCCCGGTCTGCTTCTTCACTGTTATCCTCACCCCTATCTTTCTTTGATTCGAGTTTTCTCTTATAAAATAACTAATGGGGCTAAACCAATGCTTATTGGACAATGACTGCATGCAAAGTGCTATGCTGGCTCTACTGCGGTAAAAAAGTTAAAACTTAGGGGTGATCTTCACGATGGAGGGGCCCCTGCTTGCTTTGCGTGTGAATGTGTAAGGCGTGTCCGAGGTGCACGTGTGTGCATGGGAGTAGAAGACGGAGCCCGCACTGTTGATTTAGAAGGAAAAAGAGGAAACTTCAATCCCGTACTGTCCTAAATGTTATGGCCAGCTTTTTGGAGATGCAGATTCCAGAGTAAAAGGCAGGCATGTGCCGGCTGGGGCGGCTTGAGCAACAGCGCGGGGAGAAGGCTTCTGAACTGAAGGGCACACGGGGACATTTGTTGGAACCGAGGCAGGAGCCCTGGCGCAGCGCAGACCTGCTTGACACTTTAGTGTCGCCTGGTCCGGGGGAAGCCGGTCAGTGTGATGGCTCTTGTGCATGTGGTGTCATAATATGGAATGTTAGCTTTGCCACGTGTAGACAACAAATTCATGCAAATCAGGCGTTGGGATTGAGTGTTTGACTCACGTGCTTTTGACCTAGCCTCTGATTCATGGCCCCGAAGTGTGTTTTCTCACAGTAGTGAATAGAGCTTTGATTACCTCCCATTTAGTGCTAATTTCAGGGGGGAAAAAATCCATTCCGTCAGACCACTTTAATAGGGGTAAAGTATTTTAGCTCTGAAATACTTTAGCATTGAAAAGTGTTGTGGTACAAAACTGCTCACCACTGGCAGACGGAGGGTCCGTTTTCTGGGAACTCAGGGTGACGCTGGAGGCCCTAGACAGGTCAGTGCCCGTCCTCCACACCTGCACCTCCACGCAGCCCGCACTCTCGTCCACTGAGTACTCGCCGTCCCCGAAGTGGAAGGTGGGTTCTGTGAGGAACAAGCCGAAACCACTCCTGTTATTTCATTTTTCTACCTCAAACGCTACTGACAGAAGGCCAGCGAAGGGTTAACTTCATAATACTGACACCTCACACCATGGCCTGTTTTCCTTTGAGTCAGATAACATCTCTATCTGTAGATTTACTGGGCTGGCCAAAAAGTTCGTTTGGTTTTTTCCGTAGGATGGCTCTGTAGCCCTTAGTTGCCTTTAACTTCATTCGAAACAATTTTGGTAGATTGCATTGTGACAGCTGTCACATCAACGCGCGTTAAAAAAAAGCTTGTCAAAATTGGTGAATTTTTGCGTAGCCATTTTAATATTGAAGTTGGAAGAAAGCAAGCAAAGTTTTTGGCCTATTATGCTTTATCGTTTCAAAAAAGATAAAAACACAACTGAAAGGCAGTGAAAGGCATGTGCAATGTATGGGGAAGGTGCTGTGGCGGATCGGATGTGTCAAAAGTAGTTTGTGAGGTTTCAGGCTGGAGGGTCCTCGCTGGACGAGGCCGCACGGTCCGGTGGACCAGCTGAAGTCGAGAGTGACCGAATCGAGACACTAATTGAGAACAATCAACATTTTACCACGTGAGAGGTAGCGACATCCTCAAACTACCCAAATCAATACAGTTCCTTGTGAACATGAAAAATGTGTCTTTTATTTAACGGACTTTTTGGCCAACCCAATACATACTTTTCAGGTCAAAGTGCCTCTACTGAAAGACAAAAACACGGATGGTGAAATGCCAGATGGAACATTCTCCTGTGAGGCAGGAGTCACGTTGTGCCCTGTGTACAAGACTTCTCATCAGGCTTCTTGGAAGTCCTGCTGGCAAAACAACACCAGAATGAAAGAAAACACGTAAGGCTACAGTGTGGGGAGTTCGGCTCCTAAGTCTTTACTGTGGAGACCCCCTGCATCATGGCCCCTCCCGGTCGCTTAGACGGGGCCTCCCTCCAGGGGCCCGGGGCTGTCACAACCACTGTGGAGCCAACAGCTGCTGGGGTAACCAGGCTGAACGCACCATGTGATTTCCAGGCCGGGAGGCCTTAGGGAGACAGGACAGGACTGTAGGTCCCCTGCAGGGTTTGGGGGTGTCCTCTACCAACCGAGGCTCCAGGAGAGAAATAACCTCACACCCAGTGTTTTGCATTTGTCTTAAACATGCTCCGGACACTGCATTTTGCCGCAGTTTGGTGGTGAACTGATCGCACAATCGTCGTCTGATCCCACCCACGACCTGCTGTTCCCCTGGTGAGGCAGCCGCCAGGGACAAGGGTGGAGCAGTCCGCTGAGCAACACAGAAAACGGAGAGGGAACTTGCGAGCTCACTTGAAAACACGCAGTTTGGGACTTTTGCAGTCTCACAGGAAGTTACAGAAACAGCATTAACTCCACCCACTGGGAGCTCACAAGTGACCACTAACACAGGCAAATTAAATCGAGGGTCCCGCAATGCGGCCGTTGACCCGGCCCGTGCGCCGCAGCTGCGCCTGGTTTAACAGGACTCAAAAGGACGGAGTCTGAGAGGTCACGCGACTCACATCACGGTCCTCAGAACTGAAGGCCACCGAAAACACGACCGAGACCGTCACGCGTTGGGTCACCTCCCTGAATTACCAAGCGCAGGACAGCAAACGAAACCAGCCCTCATGGCCCCAGGCAGAGGGAACCCGCCGAGCCGAGCGCGGATTCTTCACTTTCCTGCCCCAAACACACACCTTTAGTAAAACTGGAAAATTCTGCTTTCTTCGTTTTCCCTTGGGAGGGGCACGATAAAAAGCATATAACCACCCTCGACTCTTGAATGATACACACCGAACCTGGAGGTTTCGTTTGCACATTTGGCTCCCGGGGCGACGCGTTTGCCTAACGCTGGCTTCACCCCTCGCCACCGGGACCACGGGGCCGGTGCGCAGCCCGAGGCGCCACCTCGGCGCCCCAGCCCAGGCGGACCTGAAACGCAAGCCCCTGCATTCCTGACATTTCTCACTCCGAGGAGGGGCAGCGGGGCTCGGGAAATGCTCGCGGTGACCAGAGGGTGACCCGAGGGTGACCAGAGCAGACCCATCTGTACCGCTTTCGAAGGGCTCCTGCCATTATCATCACAGAGGCCGGATTCTCCGTCTCTTCCCAGTTCTGGGAAATGACGGCATCCTGCGAATTAGGTGTCCCAGTTCAGGGACAGCGCTGGGACATGCGGGGGCGGGGTTGCGGCACCTTCTGGGTGATAGCGACGCCTCCCACCCCGTCGTCTCTCTGCTCCTCCCAGGCACACGCCACAGGCGGCGCGGGGGGAGACACGGGGGCGAACGTGTCCACACCGGGGGTGGGGTGGGGGGGGCTCCACACCAGAGGCAGGGCTGGCTCTGCGCGTGCGCGCAGACTCCCGACGCCCACTGCGGAGCCAGCGCTTTTCTGTTAGAGCTTACCGCGCAGTTGTAAAAATTAAAAAAAAAAAAAATCCTATGTAACACGGTGAAAATCATTATCCAAGCTGTCAGTCAGAATAAAGGGTAATGACACTAGTGACCAAATATAGAACATTCACGACCTGACTAACGTGTGTGTCCGTCTGTCTCAGGTAGAGAGAGGGAGAGGAGGGGAGAGAGACGGGGGTCGGCACATCAGCGACGCACTGAATCACGGGAGTTTGTGGGGACGTATATTAATGAGCACGTGGTCGGCTCCAGCAGAACGGGGGCATGGGAAAGGGGTTTAATCCTAAATCTCTCAGTTTCACTACAGCAGTTAATAGAAGGCATTAGAACAGATATTTCTTTAAAATGGATTTAAAAAGTTTTTTTAATCCTCGCCCTAGGACACACTTATTGATTTTAGAGAGAGGGGGAGGGAGGGAGAGAGACGCCGACCGGTCGCCTCCCGCACGGCCCCCACTGGGACCAAACTGCAACCTAGGTGTGCGCCCCGACCAGGAATTGAACCTGCGACCTGTCAGGTTAGGGGACGGTGCTCCAGGTCACAGAGTCACACCGGCCAGGGCTAAAGTGAATTTTTAACTTATCGGTCGGTTTAAGTTATTCGTGTGATTTCTCTTCTCATCTGTGCCCCACTCACCATGACTGGAAAGTCGGCCTCTTAATCAATTGTGGTCACTGCAGTTAAAGCGTAAAGCGATTAACTAGGATGAAATTAAAACGCAATTTTTTACAGGGAAAAGTTTTGCCGACTGTCTAGTTTCTTATGCTGTAAATAAAAAGAAGTGGCTAGACCTTGGTGCTTTGTATCTTCTCAGTGTAGTTGAACGAGAATTGAAAAGTGTAATTGCTATCGTTATTTAAATTTCCCAATATCTTATCCAAAAAAATCTCTAAAATTAAATATTATTTACATATTTAAATAATCATTTAAATACTATAGTTGTTACCATTTGGACAGAGCCTTATGTAATATGAATGAGTTAAAAATCCCTCAAGCAGCGAGTTGCATTACAGACACCTTTCCAGATAAATAGTAGGTTATTCCCGGGACCTTTTAATCAGCTGTGAGCAAGTGAAAGAAAGAGAAGGATAAACGCACAAAGACCGCCAGCTGTTGACGACTACCCATGCGGAATCCATACCAACTGCTTGTTCTGGCAAATTATTATAATTTATGAGTCAGATTTTAACGCGCCTTGCTTTGATACTGCTTTTATCGTTTGTTTTTGTCTAGGAGTTTGGTTTACAGCTAAGTAAACTGTAGACCTTTGTCTGTTAGTTTTGGAAATACCCACATTACAACATAAAGTAAATTAGAGAAAGCCTATTTAATTCTATAATGAGATCTTAAATACACAATGGGCTTCATAAATTCACTGTCTAGTGGGGAAAACAGTCCATGGCTGAATATCATCACCTGGAATGAGAGAATGATGAAAAAAAATCCCAGATATCCTGCAGCCCACACCCACCACACGCCGCTCCTCGCACCAGCCCCCTCCCTCCCCTGTACTGCCCCCCCCATGACATTCCAGAATGCCTGCTCATTCCCTCCCAAAGGAGAGATAAGTGCTATCTAAATAGTGTGTGAGCCAGTGCCAGGGGGATTTTTTATTTTCACCCTCACCTGAGGACATTTTTTCATTGCTTTTTTCGAGGGGTGGGGGGTGGAGAGAAGGGGTTGGGGAGAGAAAGAGGCATGGACACCAGGGTGGAAGCCACCGGCCGGGCGGGGCAGGGAAATGTCGAAGTGGGGAGTGCGATGCCGTGAAATTCACAGGGGCGCCGGCACTGACTCCGGACGGCATCCTCTGTGCTGTGCACTTGTCTGTCAAGGAAACAGACGAAGGCATTGGCTGTAGAAGAGCATTCGGCTCCTTGTACGTCACTGTGATTTTCGAGACGGGGGACACTTTCACTACAAACGGTGTAGTGGGGGTCACACGGGTTTCTTACGAACAGTTGTTGCCAGGGAGGAAGTTTAGTCTGACACACACCTGCCACAGAGACAAAGGGGAAGCAATTTACGTGTTTCCCCACAGGGAAAACGTTAACTTCTAAATTTTTTGCTAGTCTGAGATGTCTAGGTTGGTGTTTACGATTACAAAGTGTCTCCTGAGATGAAAGGCAGCGCTGCGGGTCCTAACGGCAGCCCGAGCCGAATCTTATCTGCTCCGTGGCTCCGCGATGCGCCCAGGGAGCCTGCAGCCCTCCCCGCCCTGCGCGTGGCGAACTGAGCCAAGTAAAACCTTTAGGCTGACTTTTGGTTCGAAACGATACAAAGGAGTCTCAAAGCGCCTCCAGCTCCCATCTCTCTTCTGAGCTTTGGATCTGGAGAACTGGCCGCACAATGCGGTGCCCTGGGCCCCTCAAGGCCACCCCCCCAAACCGAGTCTGGGAAGAACCGTCCAGTCCCAGCTCCTTGGTGTCTCTCTGTCTCACTGCCGCTCACCTGGATGTGGCCAGCGTCACCTGCCATTTGCACTTGCCCCGGTTACCTAACCAGACTCCTAAGAGAGGCCACCCCCAAGCAGAGGTGTCCCTTTGCCGAAACCAGACTCCCTCAAGTGGTTTACAGGTCCCTGGAACCTCTGGTCTCAGTTTGCCTTTGAAATCTCAGGTTCACCCCCTTCCCACGCAGAAACAATCCAGTGTCCTGAATGTCTTCCGTGTGCCCCTGCCAGTCACTGCTACGCCGCCGCCGTCATTCTGACACGCCTTCCCTCCCGTCCACCTAGATAACTCTGGCTCCTGTCCGGCTTCTGTTGAGACGTCACTTTTGCGGGGGGCACTTGCCCTCCCTGTGGAAGACCCCCCTCTCTCCAGAGTCACTGCACGTTTGTAGCCCATGCTCTGGGCTCTCAGGGGGAGTTAAGGCTCCTCCGTGCACTGGGGTCCCCCAGCATTAGCACAATCCATAAACCTTTGTAGAGGGAACGACCACCAAGTAAAACAGCGTCATTAGCCAGAACAAATACATAGAGCTGTCTTGGTGCTGGGTGAGTTAGAAAAGGGCAGACACTCTCAGCATGAGGGGCCTTGTGGGAAGGCGGGGGGCTGTCTCTGCAGGAGGAGGGTGGCAGGATGGCCCTCTGAACCCGGAGCAAGTCCCCCAGGAGAAAGGGGACGGAACCACAATGAACCCCCAGAGCAGGAGTGTTCTGTATTTTTCCTTTTTAATACTCCGCCTCCAGGGGTTTCCCCGTGGGGGCCGTGAGAATCACCCCAGGACATGTGGGAATTACACTGATGCTCCGGCTTCTCCTCTAGGTTTTCAAATCACAGTTTTCAGGGGGCGCCCCCAGGGACCAAGGGCTTCCCTTTCGCTCTCTCTTTTAAGCAGGCTACATTTTTTAGAGTAGTGTTTGGTTCTAAGCAAAACTGAGACGGTACAGAGGTTGCGCATAAAGGCCTGGCCCACGCGTGCGTGCCCCGTGCTGTTAGAGATGTCCACAAGTGCCAGCAAGCCGCCCGCGGCGTCAGCTCCTCCCGGGGTCTCCAGTGAGTACCGATTGTCCGACGCCGCGCCAGCTGGTTTCAAACCAGCACCCCCATTTACTCCTCAGCCGCCCTGTGAGCTGTGTACTGTACTAATCTTACTTTCATAGGAAAGGGAAGTAAAAAGGGAGATTAAGAGACCTGTTCAAAGTTGCACAGGAGGGACCACGCTTCGTATCTGGATAGAGCCCATGCCTGCCCTTTAGGAAGTGAACTAACCTCGCCTAAGGCAAGAGTGGGGTCGCAACACAAAGGGTCTTCACGAGAGTTTAAAGGACGAAATTTTGACCCAGCCATTCAACGTGTGGGGGTTTATCATACGGACATCTAACATATGTGCCCAAAGACAGACGCACAAGAGTGGTTACCGTCCTCCATCAGGACAAGGGCACGGCCGGAAAGAAGCCCCGAGTGCCCCGGGAGGGTTAAATTAGAGCCTTCGTAGAAGGAAACACCGGGCAACGACGGGGTTTCTTTTTCCTTTCCTCCCCTTTCCTCCCCACCCCCTCCGCCCCCCAGCTTTCCTCTCTTTCTGTGGAGCCTTTGTGACTTTACATCTCACACTCCCCGCCTGGTTTCGTAGAAGCGACGGCAGATTAAAGGATTAAAGGTGACGTGCTACTTCTTTTTCACAGCTTTGAAGATCTCCCCTTTATCGCTAACGTGCTTGATAAGGGGAGGCAGGGCTACACCCCAAACAAGACAAACGTCTCTGGGAATTAAAATGACAGAACACGGTGGGGACTGGAGCCCGAAGTGAGAGATTCTGCCCCCGAAGGCTGGAGTCAGGCGGGGAATCAACACCTGAGTCATAGCAACCAAGCAAAAACAGAATTCAAGGGTGAAGGCAAAATACAGAGTGGTTCAGGCGCCACCAACGAGCAGGTTTCGTTGACCTGTGGGGGCTCACCAGGCACTCGTTAGAAGCACAGAAGGGTTTCAAAGGGAAGAACTGAGGACGCAGGCCACTTGGTTGAGCAACCAATAAACTATGCTATTCAATCCTTTGACTACAAGCATAAATAATCATAATTGATATTTTCCAACTTAATGCTGAAATGGAAATTGAAGACGACAACAGCAAGCAGGTTATAAAAGGAGTACGGTGGGCCTCTCGACTCCTTCACCATCTTTGTCTTATTCAAGAGAGCAAACTTGGTTAGACAGGCAGCAAAGTACCTTTGTTAAAATTATGACTGTTGCCATGCAAAGGAGAGAAACCAGCAGAAAATAAAACCAACAGGGGATAAAGAAAACTTTTTTGACATACTGAGAAGCTGAGAAAAAGAAAAAAAAAAGTAAAGGAAAAACCTGTAAGGAGAAACTTTAAGTAAAAAGCCCCAAAGTATCACTGTAGTTAGAAAAAGTGTAAATGGATTAACTTTCTTATTTTAAAAAAGTTTGTTAAATTGGATTAAAAAATAAATAACATAAAAAACAGCTGTAAAAATTGCAGGAAAACCTGAAAAGTCTAAGGATATACGAAATACAGATTAGGCCAAGAGAAATAAAGCAAGGGGGTAGGCCAGTAGGGGTGAGAAAGTCCAAACACAATTTAAAGCAAAATCATTAAAAAACAAGAACTTTACATAATACAAAAGAATAGTCCACCCAGATTATATTATAATCTTGAAATTGTATAGAACTATATAAAGCAAAAATACACAAAACTATAGGAAAATATTGATGAAATTCAAGTGGGTTTTAGATCATACAACTCTCAGAAAATGGTAGCTGTGGCAGAACAATTCAGTGAAATATAAAAAATTTACAATATCGTTGTTGTCTGATGTGTACCTATACCCCTGCACTCCCCAAAAGATTAGATTCTAAAATAAATTAAAACTCCCATAAATCTGCAACAAAAATTCTAACAGCAAATAGAAAAGTTAGATAATTATATAAACACTCCTGTCTCAGAAAAAGAAGCTTCCACTGTTACATGTAAATCATCTTAAAGAGAGATATTATCAAATACTCGTGAAACTGGCAAAACCTCAATTGTTCAACAACATGAGAAAACAGGGATTCTCAGATGTGGCTGCTGAAAGTGCAGAAGGGCTTGCACTTCCGAGAGGCTTGGCAGACCTGGTGAAGCGAAATCGCCACCCAGCTGACCATTCGTTCTACCTCCAGGGGGGCCCCCTAGGGAAGCTCTGCACACAGGCTCAGGGACATTTACAAACTAATGCAACATTGTTCATATTTACTAAACAAGGAGGAAACTCAAACGTCCATCAGGAGGGGAGCAAAAAATAAAAACTCGTTTAAAAGCATCAAAATAACTAGCTCCAAAAACACAAGATAGATTAAAAAAGAAAAACAAAGGCAAGCTAAAGTGTACACATATCGAATTTATAACCATTGCTGCGTGGGGGACTCTGGGGGTTGGAGGGTGCTGGAGGGTGCTGGAGGGGAATTGCCATCTATGTATGTATTTGATTCTTTTAAAAAAATCTTAAGCAACTATGAAAAATGGTAACATTGGTTAATTTTAGATAGAGAATATATTACATCGTATTATTTTTGTGCAATTCTGTAACAAAAAAATTTTACATGGTAGTTGTAAAATGATACGTAAAAAGTGATGTACTTTATTAAAACATATGTATTTATTACTGAAGCATAAAAAATAAGAAAGAATATATGTTAGGCTGATAACTGGTCATTTCCTAGCAATGAAATCATAAGAAAATTTTACCTCCTTTACTATACATTTCCTACATACACCTAATTTGCTATACATTTAACATTTTTTCCGCAACTAGCACCTATCATTTTTGTAAGTAGAACAAAAAAAAAAAAGGAAAAAAAAACACAGGTGAACTTCCTCTTCTCTTTAAAAAATTAGTTTTAAATAATTTTGACTGGGCCTGTCGCTACTTCCAAGACATATTTTAAATACGTCAATGAGCTCATGTCTTCAGGAAGCATTTCCAGAATTCTTGTTGAAAAAAATAAACTTCAAGTGTATATTTAAGGGAAAAGTTTAAGACTATATATCAGATTAAAGGCGTGTTTTGACAATTCTTTTTCTTGACAACTATAATTTTCTGAGAGAATAAGGAAAGGTCGGTGCAAGTCTAGAACGATGATAATTTAAGGGCTGCATCTTCCTGAGATTTCGGCTGAAAATTCATGGGGAGCCCTTCTCCAAAAAGAAAAGGTTATCAGAGAGTCCACTGTCAGTCAGTTTCACTCCCAAACTCTGGTTTTGTCTTTTTCAGGGCCAATGCAAGTTTGAATTTTTTTAAATTAAAAAAAAAGTTTAAAAAATCAGCCTTGGCTGGTGTGGCTCAGTGGGTTGAGCACCGGCCTGCGAATCAAAGGGTCTCCGGTTCGATTCCCCAACCAGGGCACATGCCTGGCTTGCAGGCCAGGTCCCCAGTAGGGGGCGCTTGAGAGGAACCCACACATGGATGTTTCTCTCCCTTTCTTTCTCCCACCTTTCCCCTCTCTCTCTAAAAATAAATTTTAAAGAATCTTTAAAGAAAAAGTTAAACAATCATTAGTTGTTCACCATCCAGTGGCATTTGAAGGAGGTTTTGTGGATGTTTTTTATTCCACAAATATTGTTGAGGGCCCTGCCTCCTAGGCAAGTGGTTTTAAACTTTTTGTATCGATCCTATATGGTATCACACAACATAAAAAAGGGAGAGAAGGACAAAGTGGTCATTTTACTAACGCCTCCTCTCCTGTCCTCTGTGGTAAATGCTCTTTTATGCGCCAGAGTGTCTGTGTTTTCTTTAGTGTTAATAATAAACACCTGTCTTTTCCTTAAGACAAAGCCAAGGGATAATGACAAATGGCTCAGGTCTCCGTAAGTTAATGAAACAGTTGGATATACTGACTCCAAAGTCAAGTTAGAAGGAGACTCAAGAAGGGTTATTTTATAATCAGGTGGAAGGGGCCTCATTTCTGGACGGGACTCATGCCACTGGATGCCCTCTGCTAAGGAAGGTCGCCTGCAGCTCTGTCCTTGACCAGCAGACATTACGGGCTACGGCACAGCGAACTCCGACACGTCGCCCTTTCCCAGTTCAGTGGATCTTCTTCATAAGACTTCCTGAGCCACGGCCCTCCCCGGATCCCTTCCTGGCAGTGTGGTCTTGGGCAAGTCACCTACGTACCTTCTTTATTAGTATTGCACTTCTTTATGTGCAAAGGTGGAGAGAATGATGAGACCTCACAAGTTTGTTATAAACCCTGAAGGATGGCGTCTATGCAGAGGGCTCACAGCCGTGGCTGGCATGTCACGAGCTCCCGATAAACGCTAATTATTACCGTCATTACATCATGCAGATACTTTCTAATCATATTATATGTTTTGTTATATCTAAAACGGGATGCAATGATAAACACTAGGCAAATAAGTGATATCTTGTATATGTAAAAAGGATATTTACTACAGCATGTGTATGATAAAAAAAAAGGAGATCTGAAAAAAACCTAAATGCCTGGACTTCCGGTCAAGATGGAGGCACAGGCAGGCATGGCTCGCCTCTTCACACCCTCACATCTAAAATATGACTAAAATATAGAACAGGCATCACTCAGAACTGTCAGAAATTAAGTCAAATGGAAGTCTGACAACTACGGAATTAAAGAAACCACATCCACCCAGACTGGTAGGAGGGGCGCAGACAGGGAACGGGCTGGTCCTTCACCCATGTGTGGTGGATAAAAATCGGGAAGGACGGTTCAACTGCACAGGCCCTTCCTGAGGATCAGAAGTCCCAGCCCCACGCCAGGCCCCCGGCCCAGGGCTCTAGTGCCAGGAAGATAAGTCTCCACAACTTCTGGCTTCAAAGACCAGAGAATCGGGATTGAGTCAGTGGAAGAAACTGCTGGAGCCCCAAGGAATTTCTCATAAAGAATCCACACACGGGCTCACCTACTCAGACTCACTCCCTCTGGGCTCTGGGGAAGGGGTGGCAGCTTGAAAGACACCAGTAGTTTACAGGGAGAAACTGAAGTGCCTGGTGTCAAAGTGAGCAGAGGCCATTGTCCCTTTTCTAAACCCTCCTCCCACAGAGCCGGCAGGCTGGTGCCACATCTGAGACTCCATCTACCTGGTTAACGCTGTTTAACCCTCCTTGGAGATCCCCAGAGACTCGGCCCCACCCAACTTACAGTCCCACCCAAGCTGCTTTTCCATATGAATGGCTGGTCTTGGCTTTTGCATCACAACTTCCTAAATCCTCTCAAACAAGCAACAGCTGGCCTCAGTGAGCCCCAGGCCTGGCACTAGCAGCAGCCAGCCTAGATTCACAGCTTGGCTTTGCCTGAGAATCTCAAGCCCAGCACAAGTAGCAGCCATCTCAGATTGCTGTGTAGCTCAGGCAGGATCGCCCTGGGCAAAACACAGGTGGGGGCTGACCTTGGCCTGCACCACCTGGAAATCCTGGGGCCAGCGCACCCACTGGACAGCTACAGACCATGTTGGAGCACCACCGCCCTGACCCTGCACATCTGATCCTCCACGGAGGGTGGAGGTTGGGGGTCAGTGGTCACAGCCAGTCCCTGCAGCTGACTGGTCTGGGTAAATCCCTCCCATTGACCTGCCAACAGCAACCAGGGCTCAACTATGAGAGGAGGGTGTACTCAGTCTACATGAAGGGCGCACCTCGAGTGCCCAGCTTGGGTGTTAGGGGAGGCTGTGCCACTGGACCCTGCAGGACCCCTACTACATTAGGCCACACAACCATGACACAGAG
This sequence comes from Mormoops blainvillei, assembly GCA_004026545.1. NCBI lineage: Eukaryota > Metazoa > Chordata > Mammalia > Chiroptera > Mormoopidae > Mormoops > Mormoops blainvillei. The sequence continues at coordinate 29,624 of PVJD01010847.1, forward strand.
TCAAAGCAGCTCTACCTGATACATAGAAACAAACACGGGGAAGCCGCTGAAATGAAGAGAAAGAAACATGGCCCAAGTGAAAGAACAGATCAAAACTCCAGGAAGAGAGCTAAACGAAATGGAAATAAGCAACCTATCAGATGCAGAGTCCAGAACACTGGTTATAAGGATGCTCAAGGGACTTGGTGAGGGCCTCGGCAGCATTAAAAAGACCCAGTCGGAAACGTAGGACTCACTGATCGAAATAAAGAACAATTTACAGGGAATCAACAGTAGAATGGGTGAAGCCGAGAATTCGATCAATGATTTGGAACATAAGGAAGCAAAAAACGACCAATCAGGGCAACAAGAAAAAAAAAAAAGGATCCAAAAAAAGCGAGGATAGTGTAAGCAGCCTCTGGGGCAGCCTCAAGTGTCCTGAGATTCACATCATGGAGGCGCCAGAAGGAGAAGAGAAAGGGCAAGAAACTGGAAATCTATTTGAAAAAATAATGAAAGGAAACTTCCCTAATTTGGTGAAGGAAATAGACCTGCAAGTCCAGGCAGCACAGCGAGTCCCAACTATGATGGATGCAAAGAGGCCCGCACCAAGACTCATCGCAGTGAAAATGCCAAAGCTTAAAGATAAAGAGATGAGGGGGGAGGTGGGGGGATGGGTGAGAGGGGAGGGGATTAAGAAGAACGAACAGGTAGGTACAGAACAGCCATGGGGTGCGAAGTATAACGCATGAAACGGAGTGGCCATGGAACTTACACGTATGACCCATGGACATGGACAGTGGTGGGGGGGCTGCCTGAGGAGTGGGGCATGCTGGGTGGGGGTGGCCAAGGGGAGAAATCAGGACAACTAATAGCATAATCAATAAAAAACAATTAAAAAAAGGAAAAATGTTAATTACAGAGCAGAAAGCATCTCCACTCCTGTTAAAACCTTTAAAAAAATTGTGTCCTCTTAACTGAGTCTGGCATCGTGACCAACTTGCTGCAGTGTTTCTCACTTTTGTGGATGAGCCTGCTTCCCTGGGGAACCGAGCCGTGATGGCACTTTCAAAGAAGCTATTATCCAAGAGTCCCAAGGTCCTGCGAAGTCTGTGCCTGTCCGTCCTCGCCTGTAACCTCCTCCCAGGCGACGGCGACAGCTGTTCAGCCGGCTGCCTTCTCTCAGGCGGCTCCTGGGCGCCCCAGTCAAAGGGCTCGTTAGGCAGGGACCTCCCCAAAGGCGGGAGGAAGGTGGTGTTTATCCATAAACTCCGACGAGAAGCCCGGAGCCTGGCAAATGGGAAGTCATCCAAAAAAAAAAAAAAAAGTCTGGACACATGCGCTAACACTGATAACTGCTTCCAGATTTTCTGATCAAAAGAAATTACTCAGGCTCTAAAGCTCGCTTCGTACGAACACGCAAACTGAAGGCACACTCAATGCAATAGTCATATTGCGATAAGACAGCTACATTTGCTGAGAGTCCGCCTGGTGGGTCGCATTGGAGACTCTCGAATCTCGGTGACAGGGAGCTCATAGTATCCTTGTAAGGTACTTATTTATATCTGGTGTTCACAAAAACACGTGAAAATGAGACTTAGGTTGGATAGCTGGCCCGAGGCCACAGAGCTAGCATGTGGTGGGAGAAGGAGCCTCCCGCATGTCTCTAAACTGCAAAACCTGTACTTTTTCACAAAGTAGTGTTTCCTCTGGAAATGATTAAGTATCTGGAAAAGTGAACATTTTTGAGAGCATTTTCTTTAAAGATGCATAATGAGAGTTCACTTGAGTGACAAGAGAGGAACACAATATTCCGTGTAAGAAACAATTAGAATATGCAATAATAGATCAGTATTCCTCAGCTGGGGAGATATTTTTTTTTCCTTAAAAAACAAGATGATGCCATCTAAGAAGGGGGGCAGAAGATGAGGTGTCCTTTTGTGCTTCCACCCCCCGCACCTTCAAAACTGTCACGGTCCCGAACCCGGCAATCCGCCGGCACGCCGAGCGCCCGTTCCTATCCTTGCTGACCCGGGAGAATTTTCCGAGGGAGGCTTCGGAATCAGCAGGAACTTCGGTGTCAGGGCGATTTGTGTGGATCCCAACAGGTGAACAGAAAAAGGTGATGAACAGCGCGGCGTCGGATGCCACCGGCGCGAGGTCTCAGGAACGAAGACGTGTGCTGGGTGCTCGAAAAGCAAATGATTTCGACCGCAGGCGGGTCAGCAGCCAGCACCCAGCACCCGCGGGTGGCGCGGGGCGGGACCGGGAACGCACTGCCAGAGCCGCTCCGTCTCCAACCAAGAGGAGTGTGCGCGTCCCGCGCTCTGCTTCGTGCCGCACCCCGGCTTCCCAGCGGAAGCACGACCCGGAAAGGGGTCCCCCGAGCCTCCCATCCTTGAGCTGTGGTGCGAGAAAAGCCTGCGCACAAGACTGTGCTGTGAGCCCCGGGCGCGAGTCCCCTTTCCGTCACTTCCGAGATGACCGACACCAGCGACGCCAGCCGCGTTGGTTCTCGGGCTTCTGGCCTGCTGTGGGCAGGTGGCGGCGTCGGGCACTGAGTCCTCAGGGCGCTGGGGGCGCCCTCTCTTTCCTGCTCGGAGCCCCGTGTGGTTCTCGTGGACGCGACCTGAGCTGGCGGCTCCTTCTCTTACTCGACACGCACGCGGCCCGTTTGCCCTTCCTCTCTCCATTCTTTTTTGAAAAGAAAATTGTTTCCTCTCAAGGGACAGCTAGGAGTTAGAAAACCATTCTCGTTTCCCGAAAGGTTTGGGAACTACGGAGACACCATCCGCCAAGATGATACCAACGTAGACGTTAACGATTTTCCTTTGAACTTCTCATAGATAAAATTTAGTTGTTAACATACCTGGTTCCTAAAACAACACCTGTTGTTGAATCACTTAAACTCGTGCTTTGTTTTCATGTATAGAGAATAAAAAGCTCTCTGGCATTATTAAAACGTAAAATGAAAAAGAAAGCCATGCCTCCCACCCCCTGCCCCTGGCCCCAGGAAGGACATGATTTTCTAGGCTACTTACAGCTCAGAGCAGCCCCAGAGAGCACCCGGGAGACAAGGCTGGCAACAGCCTTGGGCAGCTAAAGAAATAACTTAAATGCGGAAACTTAAAAGCCATTTCAAGGCTATTAGTGTTCAGATAAGTCTAATGTCAGGAAGAAGCTGCTTGGCTCTCCATCTAAGAGCTGGATCTAGCTAGCATCTAATTAGCTAAATCTGACATCTAATAATCTGGGGCAGGCAGAACTTTCCGGAGCAATGACAATGCCTCCGAGCAACCTTCGGGTGGGAGACGAACCACTGGTTTTAGGGAAGGACCATTTCTAAACATTCAAGACATGGGAACATTCAAGAAGGTTTTTTCAAAGGTACATATTTTGTTCTGAGAAGTTTTGGCAGTTTGTAATCACACTAAATGTATTGTTTTTAATAAGTAGAGCTTTATACTTCTTGCCTGAAAAATTTTTTCACATTACAAAAGTAGTAAGTAAGATTAAGACTGTAAGAAAGGTAGCCCTGGACAACCTGCCGCTTGGATGCGTTAGTCCATCCACGTCCCGCGTATTTATCAGATGCCTGTTACGGGCCAGGCGCTGAGCTCCGTGCAGACATGGCGATAAGGGAATAGCCCTCGTCTTGGAAAAGTTTCCGGCCCAGTAGTTGAAACGGGGGTAATCCTCTCATTGCTCTGGTGTTTCAGCAATAATAACAGTTATAGCAACAGTTGTATTCTAAGTGCTTCGCATATACTAACTTATTTATTCTTCACAACCATCCTCTGAGGTGGGTGCTATTATATCAGGCTGGGTAGTGAGAGGTGCCCTATTTTTATCTGATAGGATGAAGCCAGGGTGGGACCCCGGGTGGTGCAGCTGCCTGGCTCACCCCATCTCCAAATGCTGGAAGTAATCTAATTGCCTGGGCTGTGCTCCCCAATTCAATGGCATTATTGATGTCACAGAATTGTGTCTGTCTCCTCATTGTTGCCTCTCAACTTAAAATCATCACACGTGATCTTTCCCTCGATGCCGCCACACCTCAGTCCACCACCTCAGGCACCACTGTCCAATCGTGAAATGTCTCGTTCCTCCCTCTCCCTTGCCTGACAACTTGAAAGATTACCCACCAGCTTCATGTTTTTGGCTCCCTTTATTAACTTTGAAACTTATCGCTACATGACTTCATCCTCCCAAAGCCCTGGAAATATTCTCCAGGTTGACAGCTGCCTTTCTCTTTGCAAAATCCAACTGTATATTGGGAATCTTTGTTCCTTTTCTTTTTTTTTAACCTGTCTTCCTGCACCTCTTTATCCTTTTCCTTCTGTGATACCACTGTCTTCTGGTTGTCCTCTCCTCTGTGCCTTCACCGTGGGTGTTTTCTCTTAAAGGACAAAATAAGAGGATGCCCACGAAGTGCCCGTTGCCTGCACACAGTTAGGCGCTCAGGCGGCGAGTCCTCACTGTTAGCGGTTGGATTTTGGGTGCTGGCGTGTTGGTCAGGTGCAGGACGAGGAGGCGGAGTGGGAGAAGCTCCCATGCGGCAGCGGCCGGAGGAAGGGAGGACAGCGCCCAGAATCACCTGGGTGGGAGCTGCAGAGCCTTTGGTGAGCTGTGGCCTGCCGCTCTGGGGAGGAATCAGGGGGACAAGGAGAACTGCAGGCGGTGACCGGTCATGCGGGACCTGGAGCGCTAAGCCTGGGAACCTTATCCTGGAAGTTTCGTGATAAAACACGCGTTTAAGAGGTGTGGAAGACGGGTGGGCTGCAGGCTGGGCGAGCCGGAAGGCGCGAGATCGGTCAGATGGCAGCGGCTGGAGGCCAGAGGGGTATGAAGCTGGTTGGGACTGGGTGGTAGCAGCTCAGACGGGAAAGACAGGAAGGATCTAACATTCCGTGAGGTAAAGGAGGGCGCGCCCAGGAGTGGGGCGGGCAGTGAGACAGAAAGTCTAGATCAGGACTGCCGGAGAGAAGCCAGGCCACCCAGGGCAAGGGCCCGCCGCCCCGTCTGGTTCTTCCCTGATTTCCTTTGATTCCTTTCTGAAGCTAGGACACTAGGCCCATGCTAAGTTGTCTGCCTATTTTATTTTTCTTTCACTGTTTAAAAAGAAAAAAAAAAAGACACAAAATCCACCTATGAGTAAATATTGGATCTTCCATAATTATGACCCAAGAGGCCGAAGGAGTCCCTCTCTTCACGGAAATGCCAGGGCGTGCAATCTTGCAAACAGGGGCCCAGGCTCTCCTCAGAGGATCATCGACCGAACACCTGCTAATAGTTCATTTGTCCCCTCAGTATATGCGACGAGACCCAGTGCACGTCGTTATTTAGATGCACAGATGCGATAAAGAACTCCGGTCCGTGTGTTCTGGACCAGAGGCCATTAACGCACGCAAGTGGGGCTCACCGGGAGGGCGGCGGCACTTCGCAAAGCGGGTCTGAAACTCCACGTGTGTGTGAGCCCCGCCGCGTGGCGCGGACAGAGTCTCACCGGTGCGCTGAGCGGGGGCCGGTACTGGCCCTCCCAGCCAGCACCTGTTCACAGTCTTATCTCGCGCTCACAGGATCACCTGGCGGCCGCGAGAGTGGGAAGATCTCGGCGGCTTTGTGGCCCTGAAAGCTATCCCTCTGAGTAAGTGTGATTCTTTGAAAAGGAAGAAGGAGGAGAAAAGAATGAGCCTGTTGTTGGCATTGTGACTGTGGGGCTTTCTCTTTGTGACGGGCTTCCTGGGCCGTGAAACAGGCCGTTCGGGGAGCCCCCTCGGGGGAGTGGAAGCCGGACGCGTCCAGCCCTCTCAGGGCAGAACGCCAGCTGTTTCCCCACATGCCTCTGCCCGGACGGAGCTTTGTAATGCCGGCTAATCGAGCTCTCCCAGCCATTTCACCCTTTCCACAGGACTGCGTTTAAACAGAACAACTGCCGATCTGTGCTGGGACTTGGCTCGGCCCACACGTGGGGCTATCTTCGCAACGGAGAGACTGTCACAGCCCGAGGGCACGTGTGACAATGCACATCGGTTTGTGAGCTGCCAGCTCCCATGACCCGGGTGTGCTCAGTTCTTTGTAGGGACTGGGCCTCCCTGGGGCCCGGGGCCGCACGGGATGCCCCTTTGAAAGTGCCCGCTGCCTGGGGAGGGGCCTGTCGCTTGCCATCGCGCGTCTGCCTGTTTCCTCGGGAAAGCCGCTATAGATCGGGCCCGTCTGTTCGCCGCGGCGTCTTTGGTACCGTGGACAGTGCCCGCCACTCAGCAGGAGAGCGACTGGGGGGCTCAGTAGAGCTGGGGAGCATGGGAGCAGGAGGCGGGAGGGCAGGCAAGCCCTGGGCTGTTTCGCCCCACACGGCATCCCGCCCGGCTCATCAGAGACGCTCAGCAGATGTTTTCAGCGAATGAACATCTGCCCACAGAGTGTTTCAAACGTCTGCTCCAGTTCGACAGAAGCAAGATCCAGTTTTCAAAGAAAGGATGGCGAATACTCTTTATTTCCCTGCAAGTGTGAAGGGAAAAGTTCTGTCTCTCTTTTTAAAGGTTTCAACTTGTTACAAATGGCCTGAAGAGAAGAGGCACCTTTAGTGGTGGCTACATTTTATAATCCCAGGACAGATTATTACTTTAATTATTTGTGGCGTGATGTGGTTCGCTGGTTTAATCAAGTGCCAAAACTTGTCACTGGGCAATATTGTATCTCTCCGGGTCAGTGGCAAGCTTCTTCACATTACGTAGAAGAAGATTTAAGGCCAATGATGAAAAGGCATGCGTACAATGTATAAACTCGGAGTAAAGGGGGAGAAAGAGATTCAGGTGTTTGCTTCTGCGAGAACAAAGGGGTAGCATTACCTCCACCTGTGTCCTGTGAACGCTGGCTTCTGAGTGAAGAAAACTAGTAAGTTCCACGTTTCTACGCTGACCAATTGGTATAGCAACAGTGTCAGAAAATACTGCATGTGTTCCACTTTGGTCTTGATTTTTAATTCTAGTACCGTAGAAGGAGAGGCTGCCATCTGCTTCGTAATGGATTTCAGGAAGCACGTGTTTTCAACAGCAGGTGGAGTGCTGTGGAGACTTACTGGGCAGCCACCCCTCTAAGTTCACTGTCCTGTTTCCCGGCCTCGGCCCCTCCTCTCGCCACGGGGTCGCAGGTCAAGATTTTACGGGGCTCTGCGTTGCGCCCACGTGCAGCTCTCAGCTCGCCATCACTTCCTTTGTGCTCTGACTCCAGTGAAGGGTGCGCCCGGCTTCTGTTGCTGCCAATGATTAGGAATTTGTGATGCTACCAATTTAACATTTATTAAGAGGCCTTCTCCGATGATTCCATCTCGTATGTATTTTGCTTTTATTGTAGTATATCTTTTAATAATCTCGAGCTCACAAAACCTGAAGTCTCGTAGCCGAGCAGCGGCCTCCCCGATTTCTGTCATTTTTCGCGCTAAGGTGGGATTTGTCTGGGACTGAGATCTTGAGGTCCCCATAAACGTTCAGCGATCTGCTTTCAGGGTCGCAGTGACAACAAGTGAGCGATATTTATCCTTTGACACCCATGAGAGGCCGCGCCGTGGCCGGCGTCCCCTGGGAGTCAGGCGGGAGGAGCTGCCACTGACAAAGCCATGGCAAGATCACGTTTGTCCCTGCGGCTTGACCAGAGAGCCCAGCCCCAGCACCTCCCGCCGGCGGCCCCTTCCGCCAGGCGCTTTGCTGAACCACGTGGGGAGAGCAAGGCCGCCCCTGCCGCAGATGAAGCGCCACGCTGCAGGGGCCCTCCCCGCGGCCTTTCTGGGGCTACAGCTGGGAAAAGGTGAACTGGGATCATTCACGGTAAGGTAGCTCAGTAGTGGGAGCTGTCAACACGTTAATTATTCTGGGCTCCTGAGGTGCCGGGTGCGTGTAAAAGTGTAGAACTTGTTTCAGGTTATCCAGTCCTCCATTCAGGGCGCCTGACGCCGTCCTGGAGTATTTCAGGGGAAAACCAGGAGGCGGAATCACATGAGACGGCCAGCGCGCGGTCACGGACTCGGTCGTCAGCCTGGCGAAGGCTTAGCGGCTGTGTGACCTTGAACGAGTTACCCAAACACTCACAAATTAAGCAACTGAGGCCCAGTACAACCGTGCTCACGGTTTGCGTGTCTGTCTGTGTTAAACGGAGTAGCTCACGCAAAAGGCTTACCGCACGCGGAGGGGTGCTCGTATTCGCTGCTGTTATTATCTGACATACGCGGTATCTAAGAAGCTCCGACCATCAAAGCTGACGGTGCGAACAGCATGGCCCCACTAGTACCTTGAAGCCCCTACGAACGCACGCTCCATGAACCTGGGACTATATCGGGGGCGACCGGCCCTGTCCTCGGTCAGCGCCCTGCACGCCCCGTCCTGTGGGCCGTGAGGTCCTTCTTCCGTGTAAATCGGACCCACCGATGATCCCGTCTCGTCAAGAAAGGACCTTTGCCTTTCCTGGCAATGAGGGTGGGCGTTTGGGTGCGACCAGCGGGGAGAGTCAGGCGGCTGCCCTGCGTGCGCCGGGCCAGCGCTCCTCCCGGCCGGCCTTCCGTGCGCTCGCAGGGCCAGCTTCAGGAAGACGGCGCTTCCCCGCGGCGCGGCCGCCAGGGCCGTCCGAGCTGCCCGCCCTCCAGCCCGGGCTCCCTGGCCGTCTTGTCACACGTGCCCCTGGCACCGCAGCCCCTGGCTCAGCTGCGCCCTGCTCCCTGCTGGCTCCGAGTCCGCCAGGGCCAGAGGTTGGCAGAGCGGGCTGGGGACAGGGTGCTGCAGGTGCCCCCGGGGCCAGGCCTGGAAAGCCCTGCGTCGCCCGGGGCCTCCTAGTCACCGGCAGCGGATGGTGCAGTCGGAGGCCTGCACAAAGGCTCTTTTTCTTCCTACCCACTCCCATTGATGAGACTCTTAAAAATGATCGGTTCTCGTCTCCTGAAATAGACATCATATGTTTCATAGATGGCATATATGCCATAGCATAATAATACCTCATACGAGCACCTTTCTAAGTGTGGTAAGCCTTTTATTGAATTAAATCACTTAACACAGACAGACATTACAATGTAAAAAAATGATGTGAAGTGGCTCATAAAATGGTTGAAATGAACTAAGAGGACACATAAAATGAGGGAACTAAACCACACTGTTTCAGTTTTTAGTTATTTCAAAAAGAGGCAACATTTAAAACCAGTTTGTTCAAAGAGCCTAAGGGCGTATTTATTATTTGACAAGTCTACTAACGTACTTAATTTTGCACATCTCTACAATATTGTTTTATGTACCAAGTGATATTTAATTACTATTTTCAACTAGCAGCCAAACATTCTCTGTGCAAACGTTTAGTAGAAATGTATTCGTTCTAGTAACCGCTCTTTATTCCGCTTTACATACCTGATTTATTATGAATGTGCGTGTGAAGTTCCACTGCCCAGTAATTCATGCTTTCGCCCTCCCTCTTTCTCCTCGTGCTCACACATCCTTCGATTTCAGGTGTGTAACATCCGATGCAGCACACATCTCTGTCTGACTCCAGCTTAGTCGGTTCCATATCTATCCAGCCCTGTCCCCAGTCCCCTTGTGTACCTTCCGGAAGCTGGGACTTAGCTGTGTTTAGACAGGATTTCTGATCTTTTCCAGCTTCCTTTCCCTAGACTGGCTCTCGGTCCTCATCTCCTATAATGAATGGCACCTCTGTTCTTGGAACCTGTGTAGAACAAATTTTTTTTGATATGTTTTGCAAACTGCCCCCCCCCCCCAAATGAGGTCCAAATCAGGCTTTTCTCAGCAGCGGGTCCTTTTCTTTGCAGCTGCACACACTCCCATCACCCTCTGTTTCGACTTCCCTTTTTGGTTCCAATTGTATTCACGTGCATTGCTATCGAATCAGTTACCTCCGAACCCCATTCTGGTTATTTTTTTACCAGTGATATTTAGCTAGAAAAGAGGAGCAAAGGGAATTCGACATTGAGTTTAGCAGACTGGGGGCCTGAGCTAGCTTGCTTCGCTTGGAAGCTGCAGTGTCACAGCCCGGGGGACCACAGCATTGCTCCGCCCAGGGGAGTGACATTCCTCCCTCCCACCAGGCTGGGGGACACCAGGCTGGGGGTGGGCCAGGGGAAGGCAGACATGTGTGCCATAGAAGTCAAAATGGTGAAGGAGAGGTGCTGGACCAAAGAGGCCTGTCCATCCGCCCTGGGGAAGGAAAGGATTGGTTGGGAGGTGGACCCACCCAAAAGCACATGAAAGTTTGGGAAGTTGGTTGGTCATTTTGAGAAGGCGCCTGGTCTGTCCCAAGCCAAGCTAATATAATCTCAGGGAAATAAAGAAGCTCTCTCTCTGTCTCTCTGTCTGTCTCACTCTCTCTGTCTCTCTCTCTCACCCAGGTAAGCAGCACTCACCCAGTGTGTTTGCAAGTCCTCTCTCCATGACCATGTGGCCCTAGCAGCTGTCTGGCCCGCGGCTATGGGGACTCCACACACAGGCTCCAGGAGGAAGCCCGGATACCACAGCCCCGCCATGGACGGCAACTGGAAACGCGTGCTAAGCGGGCCAGATGCTGGACTGGACTGGACTTTCATATGGAGCAGAAACTCTGGGCGGTGGCTTCATCCTGGTCCAAGTAAGGACAAGACTGAACGGAGATGGGACATTGGAAACAGAGGGGGCAGCTTCTACCGCACGAATAAACCACGCCACACCACAGTCTCCCAGGCGTGGTCTTTAAAATGCTGACCTCGTGGTCCCGCGGAAGATCCTGATTTCCACCTACAATGATTTCACTCTCTGGTTCAGACACTTCTGGGTGTTCTCTCTAAAATCAATCAAGAACCTGTATCTCCTCCAGTGGTGCCCACAGCAGGCTTCAAACCTGTTTTTTCAGACTGCGGTGCCAACGATTTCTACCTGACTTTTGTTTACTAGTTTTTGTGGTGCCCTCATACAGCTCAAGTCATTTGGTCCTCAAAAAATTCTGTAGCTAAGAAATTCAGGTAACAATATACTTATGTTTCAAGTGAGGAAAGCAAGCCCAAGAAGAAAAGGGATTGGTCAAGATACCTTGACTACAAAGTAGCAAAAGTGTATCTGTAGCCCAGGTCTCCTAACATCCAATCCAAAGGCTGGGCACTAAATCTTTCTTGGAAAAGACAACCTGGCCAAACTGGTTTGCCCACTGCTCCCCAAAGTCGGTCTCTCTGTCTCTCTCTCTCTCTCTCTCTCTCTCTCTCTCTCTCTCTCGTGCTTTGACCCCTGTGATCCTGGAATACTTTGCCTTGTTCTCCATTCTTCTAAATCCTTTCTACCTGTTAAGCCTTTATCGGACCGTCTTCTGACTCACAGAACAACCGTGCCACTCTATCTTCTTGTCTCCTTTTCACTGTTTTACATTATGGGAATAAATTTTTCCTTAACCTTGTATGAACTTAGCCTTTTTACTTCTGAACAGATTTTAAGCATCCTGGCTGATGTCTCAAATATCTCTGCGGTCCCTGCCTATCACACTTGGTAGGTGCACAACAGATATGGGCTGTGTTGTGTGCATGGTACGTGAGATTAGATTTTTTTAATGCCCAGGCATTTCATATATACTCTTTCACTTCATTTTATTTTTGTTTTTAAATGCTGTAAGAGCAACATCATTACATTTAATGCCCTTCCCACATGGAAAATCTGACACAATGTTTATTATTCCGTGTATTCTTGCCCCGCCTCTCAGGGTTAGACTCACTGAACAGCCACTGGCTTTCACAGAATCGTCAGTATCGTCAACTATCCTAACAGTCTGACACGCTGTGATATTTTGAACAGTCAGAAACTCAGTTTTTCATTTCTTGATTTTTAATGTTGTTCTAACTCAAGCATACTAAATACAAAATGTAATTTGTCAAATTGTTCCCTTCATTGAGTTTGGCCCTTCCTTACGATGCCAAGCCGGGCATTAGAAACCGGAGTTTATGCCAACACAAACACAGAGTAGTGTCAAGAAGAGGACAGGTGGCGACCCAGGCTTCCGGCTTGGCCCCCACAACACGCCACAGTGCCTTTCTCCGGCGAGAGAAAAGTTCTCTTCTCTGTGGTACCACTGCTCTGGAGAAGGCTTTTCTGATGTAAATGAGCTCTTGAACTGGGGCTGAGAGGGGTCCCCCCCACAGGGCTCGCCAGGCTGCCTTCTGCCTGTCCCTAGCTCATATTCGGAGGGGCAATTTTTCTAGGCTGGTCAAGGAAAAAGCCGCTTTAGCTAAACCCCCTGGGCGTTGTCACACAAAAGCCAGATTCGGCTTGAATGTTTCTTCATTAATTTCCAAAAACTGACATCAAAGATTTATGGCATATTGTTAGCACTGACCCAGTGCTCTTCCTAATAAACGGTGGCTGTAGCATTAAGTCGTAGCCTTTGTGGGGGCCCCGAGGACCGGACGCACTGATGAGGGCGTTTCGGTTACCTGCACAGAACACAGTGCGACTCTCCTGTCAGTGTGTTGCTCCTGTGAAGTCTCTTCCAAACATAGTAAAGATTTTAGCTGTTTCTTAAAGATGTGGCACAGGTTTTATGAGGACGTATTTCTGTATTTCAAGGCCCCGCTTTACTCTCTTGCTGCTGAGGGTCGGTTAGCGCGGAAAAAGCCTCCGGTCCCCACCTGAGAGTTTCAGACGCTCGCGCCTAAGATAAATGAGCCCAGCTCGGGGTCCTCCCCTCTGTGGGCACGGAAAAGTTACCTTACGATTTAGCGGAGGGTAACCTAGCTTTGGAAAACCAATTAGCTTTTAAAAATTCAGATTTCTGTAAGTTACACTGTTACGAGGACTTGCCCCTTTTCTGTCAGGAACGAGTTGGTTGGTTGCTTTGTCATCTGGCATGCCCATCACCACAGGATGAGCAGAGCATCCAGTGCGGAGGGCACGTGCGGTGGATCATCCAGGTGCGAAAGAGCCTTGAACCTTCCCCTGCCCCAATTCTACACCTCTTAGTGATTGAAAAATTGAAACAATACCCCCCCAACCAACGTTGACCTGTACTTGTATTATTTTTTTTCTAGATTTGATGACAATACTTCCCTTCAGTTATATCATAAGGATTCATTATAGCCTAGCAAAGAAGCACGTTAAATCTGAGTTGAATAGGCCTAAATTTAAGATATATATCCAAAACTTTACATCTGTGTGATCTTAAGCAATTTTCTTAGCCTCTGTCGGCCTAGTTTTTCCATCTAGCAGGCGAAGAAGGTACCTATTTCATGGGGTTGTTTTGAGGTTTACCTGGACAATTTATGTTAAATCCTTGGCACATAGTAAGTGCTCAAAAGTGACACCTGTTAGTATTGTATTTGTTTTGTTGTTCAAGAATGAAATTTGCCTTTCTCCCCACTAACTGGGCATTCTTTCTCCTCTCCATAATGAGCCAGTAAGTCTGCACAGAGAATACTTCATGGTTAGCCATGTTGTTTTCATTTATAAACTAGGTACGTGACAGGCAAGACGCCATCAGAAGATGTCAACTTCCAAAATGAAAAACACAGATACAATGACTATCTCATTTCACTCAGTGGCAACCGAGGTTTAGAGACATTAATAAAACTTGACAAAAAAGGTTAGTAACAAGTATTGGTGAGAATGTGGAGAAAAGGGAAAACTCGTGCACTGCTGAAGAAACCTAAAACACGAATTTGAAAGAATATATGCGCCCCTATGTTCGTTGCAGAGTTATTTGCAATAGCCAAGATATAAAAGGAACCTAGGAGCCCACTGACAGACAAGTGGATAAAGAAGCGTCGCATATAATGGAGTGTTACTTTGCCAGACAGAGGGACAAAATCTTGCCATTTACAACAACAGAGATGGACCCAGAGGGCATGATGGTAAGTGAAGTAAGTCAGACAGAGAAAACAAATAACATATGATTTCACCTACGTACGGAATATAAAAAATAATATAAACGAATAAACGAAAACAGAATCAAATTCATGGACAGATACAAAGAGGATGGGAGGGTAAGTGGGTGAAAATGGGAATGGATTAAGATATACAAACTGCCAGCTATGAAACCAGTCGGAGGGACGCAGTGACTGGGAACGTGGTCAGCGACATTGTAGTGACTCTGTGTGGTGCCAGGTGGGTGTCGGCCTTAGGGGTAGGGGGGGGACCACCGCTTGGTACGTTACCTACACGAAAGACTCAGCAGCGCCACCTCTGGGTGTTTATCTGAAGAAAGCAAAGCTAACACATGCTCGCTGCAGGGTTCTTTACAATGGGGACATGGGGACAACCTAAGTGCCAATAGGAGGACGAATGGATTTAAAAGTGTGGCACATACATACAAGATAATATGATTCGTTCAAAAAATAAAAAGACACCTTTCTAAGTGCAACACCGTGGATGGACCTTGAGGGCATTATGCTCAGTGAAGTAAGACAGAGAAAGACAGACATCAAATGCTCTCACCTGCACGTGCGATCTAAAAGGAAAAAAAGCTGATAAATACAGAGAAGAGATTCGTGTTTGCCAGAGGCTGGAGGCGGGGGGCAGGCAACAAGGCGGGGGCAGGTTAAGGGGCACAAAGGTCCAGTTACAAAATAAGCAAGTCTGGGATGGAATGTACAGCATGGTGACTCCAGTTAATAATGCTGTTTTACACGTTGGAAAGTTGCTGGTCGTTGCTAATAATATTTAACAGTTACTAAATCTTAAAGTTACTAAATCTTTAGTAACTAACAGTTACTAAATCTTTTCTCTTCACAAAAAAAGTGGCGTTTTTCTTGTTTGTCTTTTTTTTAGTACATGCGGTGATGGGCGCTGACTAGGCGTACTGTGGCGGTCGGTCCACAGCATGTACAAATATCGAGTCACAGGGTGTGCACTGAAACTGATACGATGCTCTGTCAATTAACCTCAGTAAAATTTTTCTGTAATTTTATTTTCCCCCCATATCCATTCCATAGCAATCACGCGGGAAGGAATTTTTTCCAACAAAACAAACTGAAATAAAGTAATCGTTAATTCTATTTTAAACCTTAAAAAAATTAAATCTACTTATACCTTTCCATCTTAATAGAAGTAGAGGGGGAGAACGGATAAGCATTTAGAGGGGATAATTAGTTCTGTTTGGGCTGACGTGCAAAATACTGACTTCCTTTCTAAGAGCAGCTGAATTTAAAATAAAACCTCTGTATTTATTTACATACAGAATAGTTCACTAGACTGAGAAACTAGAGCAACATTTAAATACATTCGAGTAGCTAATGCATGTGGGATCTACTCTAAGGGCAAGGTAAAAACTACCTGAGTTTGAAGCTGATTTCAGATGAAGGTCTTTTGTCCCTCATCCAGCTTTTCCTGAACCCAAAGACTCGTCATGCCAGTTTCTTCCTCTTTCATCTGCCGCGAGGAAAATTCGAGGAAAAAGGAAGATACTCGAGTCCCGAGGTCCCGCCTCTCGGTTTCCTGCTCTCTCTTTTCTCACTAGATCACCCAGAATCTTCCTTCCTGTCCTCTCTTCCCTCACAAGAAAGAGCAAATGTTTCCTGAGCGGGGGAGAGCATTCCCAGGAGGGTCACCATGGAAATTTCATTTCCCTCCGGAAGCACAGTTAGGATGTCCCCTCCTTTCGGGGCTCAGGGGTGCCCGTTGAACTTAATTTTCCACAAATTTATTACCGTCCTAGCTATTCATTTAACAGCCTGTCTGATGGGTTTCTTTGAAAAGCGAGTTCAAACCCTGAGATTAAAGTGACAAAACATGAGCTTTAGGAGCAAAGCAAAACAACAAAAAGGAGATGAAAGCGATTAAAATCGCTTCGATTCTTCTCCATGAAATTTCCTAAGTTTAATCACCTAATGGTAAACGGCATCGTACAGAGGGCAGAACCACACGAGCGCGATTTTTGCCCTTTAAAAATATTAAATTAAGACAGACGAATTGCTGGATGCAGCCAGCTTGAGACCTCACCACCCCCTAAGGTCTAGGGTAAAGTCAACGCGCACGTCACTTTCTTGCACGCGGTGGTTTTCTGTGCAGGGGGCTGCGCTCGGCACTGGTCTGCCCGCGGGGAGGGCGCCTCCCGGGGGGAATCGGTACTTACCGTCCTCTTTGTCGGGGACGATCGTCACGCGAGCCCCCGGGAACTCGGACCCGATTCTCCCGCCCATGGGCATGCTCAGGAGCACGCGGAAGGTCTCCGCCTCTTCGTACAGCGAGTCGTCGATGATGACGACGCGGCACGTTTTCTCACGCTCGTCTTTGTCAAAGCGGATGACACTGGTGTGGTCCTCGGGCCTCGATATGTAATCGGAGTAGGACAGCACCGAGGTGGGCACAGTGCCGCTTGCTGTTCCTGGACGCAGAGAGGGGGCGACAGTGTTTTACACAGACCAGGTCGCAGGGCTGTTTCCAGTTTTCACACGCAGCGCTGCGAGGGCCAGGTGCTGTCTGTGGGCACCCCGGACACTGCGCCTGTTTCCTGACCTAGCACCACGCATCAGCTTTGGCATGGTCACAAGCCTAGGACAATTTTTTTTTAAGAGATTTCATTTATTTATTTTTAGAGAAAGGAAGGGAGGGAGGAAGAGAGGGAGAGAAACACCAATGTGTGGGTGCCTCTCGTGCGCCCCCAATAGGGACCTGGCGCACAACCCAGGCCTGTGCCCCGACTGGGAATCGAACAGGCGGCCCTTCGGTTCGCAGGCCCGCACACAAACCACTGAGCCACAGCAGCCAGGATTCAAATGTTTTCTCTACTTCCTGCCAGTGGTCTTTCCGAACAGCCCAGTGTTACAAAGTAATGGCTCCCGCCCGTGAAATGCTCGCCGTGCGCAGGTGACCTGCCGGGTGTTTCTGCCTCACGGATTCTCTCAACCTCTCTCTCCCACTGGGTTTTATGCATTTGGTGACCGGGGCTTAAAGGAGTTACGCTCCTCGCTCTGGGACCCCAAGGGGAGGGTGGGTATCCTGAAGTCCCCCACCGTAATCCCTGCCCTCCACTCCCTTCCAGTGCAGGTACACTAACAGCGAGTCCAAAGATGGTTGGCGCGGGGTGTCAACAGCAGAGATGACCTTTTCTTTGGTATTTTTGGGAAGTCTACTTGATTAGTGAATATTCTGTATTAATTTTAATTTTGTGTCACATAAAATCAACTTTCGGAGGATGCCTGCCCATCGGCAAAACCAATATTCTGAAGCTAGATTGAAATGAATTTCCGACTAGTTTGAAATCAGTTTCTTTCTTTGGGTTTGCATTTCTTTGGCCCTTTTTGTTTTGTTTTCCTTTATTTTTTTAACAAGGACCCCCTCTGCCTTGCGAGGCCTAGCCTGGAGGAGGGGCTCGAGTTCTCGCAATCCACAAAACATTTGACATTAGAGGGAGCGACTGAGGGGATCGAACATTTCCGCGTGAGTGGCAGCGCCCCCCCTTGGGTCCCCCTTCGCCGCCCTTACTCTCTCTCATGAAAATCATGAAACAAAACGCACTGCCCAGGACAGGGCTATGCCGCAGTGCGTTCCAGAGGCGAACTCGTGCCTTCGGGGGGCATGTTGTACTACCTTGTTGCGTGTGGCAGACCACCATCAGCTCTTGGCTTGCGTCCCCACTTCTCCTGACAGGGACGAACAGCTCGCCGACCCCTTCCTCGACGGAATATTCAGACTGCGGAATAAACACAGTGGATTCTGAGGAGAGAACACAGCCACAGTCATGTTACTTGTGTCAGAGCTTCGTATCTCTGCAGCAATCCCTGCAAATTGAAATCCCGCTAACCGTCGCTTTCGCCCCCCTTGCGTGGTCTTTTAGGCTGACTCCACGTAAGTGGCGGGAGGGAGGAGAGGAGAGGAGGCTGGTAAGGACACATGTGGGCGCCGGGCCAGCGGATTCTTCACCTGGAAATAAAACCCAACGTTGCTTCTACCTCCAGAGAAGAATTGTTTTCTTCTCTGTTAGCAAGTGCTGCCGGCGCACGTCCTGTAAACCCGGCTGTGTTCTCTGCGCACGAGTCAACACCTTCCAACCAAGAAGTCACATTTTGGAATTGGACGAGACCTCAGAAGTCATGTGTCCCACCTCTACTTTACAGATGAGGAAACTCAGACTCACAGATTTCAACTTATTTGTCAAGGACTCTTCCTGGTAAGTCAGGATTAGAACCCAGATCTTGTTAGAGCTACTATATCCATTCTTTTTACTCCAAATGAGTTCCATTTGAATGATTAAAAAGTAATAATGCAGTGTTCAACACTAGGTTTCCTTGTTTTTTTTTGTTGTTTTTTTAAAATAACGGCTCCTCTAGAACTCGTAAATTTATTTACTGGCCATAAGGAACAAGCCCGCTCACGGACGCGCCCTGTCTCAGCAGGGGGAACACGAGCGCACGGTCTGCAGTGTGATATTTACATACTAAGACTGGGTGATTCGTTTTTAAGGTATTTGAAAGATGCACTAGATAATAAAAATGGCATAAATAGCTGAACAAACACTGTGCAATGTAAAACTTCCTTTAGTTCAAAGAAGCGTTTAGATCCATAATTAGACAAGATAACCCCCAAACAGACACTTCAGTATTTGCCTGGGAATCTGTTTCACTGAACGTCTCCCGTGCACACAGAAGATGCTCCGTGGTCATTTTTGTGACGGGCAGCCTCCCTGCTTCTGACGGCTGTAAAGGGCCACTGGAGGGGTGAGTGCCGGCCCTCCCCCACCCTCCCGGTCCCCCGGATCGGACTGATACAAACCACACCGCAGGGTGCCTGTGCTCTGGCTGTGGTCAGCCAAGGGGCGCCCGGCAGGACTCGGGGACTGGACAAGAGCAGAGAGAGGCTGGCATTCATCTTCCGAGTCCCCTTCAGCGTCCCTGAGTGAGCTGCATGCCCCCAGGGAAAGGTTACAGTGCCTGCCCGCCGGACACCGGGCCCCTGCTCTGGGTGCAGCTAGCCTCTCTTTCGCCGTGGAGGCAGCGGGGCCGCGGTGGCCACTGTCACTAACCATGGGCCCTGGGCTGTGCCCGGGGCGTCCCCATCCTTCCCCTCACCTCCGCACATAGCATGCCTTAAAATTCTTTTCTCCTGACTCACGTTGAGTGCAGCCTTGGTTTTCTCCTGGGACTCACACCGATACGCTCACTTAAAAAATTACACGATTAAGAAATGTGTGGCTATAAGATCTTATAACTAATTATTCACTTTTCAAACATTGATTGGGCGACTTCTACTTGCCGGACGCTGGATTACAAACAGGGAGGGGACATGGAAGTAAATAAAAGCCCTGGTCTCATTTTCATCCTAGTCGGGGTGGAGAGGAGAGAGAGAATAAACACACAGACAATAAAACTATCGCACGTCAGGAGGTGACGACCAGCACAGGGAACGGACAGTGCGCTGTGGCAGGACACGCCCGTGAGCAGCCTGTGTTACAGGAACATCAGGGGAAGCGAGATCTCTGATGGAGTCGCATCCACGGGAACCTCGCAGAGAATTCCGGGCAAAGGGCTGAACCCGTAAGAAGGGCCTCAGGCCAGGCAGTGCCAGGTGGGCGCGAGGAGCAGGCAGGAGTGCGCTGGGGGGTCTGAGCGAAGTGGGCGAGGAGGAGAGGGCAGGGCACGGGCCCGGGAAGTCGGCGGGGATGGGCGGTTGGCGGGCACGTCACCTGGAGCTGTCAGGGCCATTGGAAGGAGTTGGTATTTTGCTTAGGGGAAGATATTGTGGAAACAAAGACCACCCAATGGGATTACAACAAGCCAAAGGTACGCGTTCAGTTTGCCAGAGCCGAGGAGTCAGCCGCCATCAATCTTGAATTTGGCAGAGGCTCAAAGGCGGACAGAGCAGTGAGGAAGTTTTCGAGTGGGGTGAAGAGGGGGCTTCGGGGGTGCGGCGTGCAGGCAGCTGGCTCCTGGAGCGGCAGGAGGGCCAGCTCGGGGGGGGGCGGCCCTGTGATCTGTGATGGGTGGGTCTCGGGTTGAAAGTGGGGACAGGTGCAAAGAAAGCTGTCGCTTACTGATCAAGTCCTGACCCTTTGGGGCTGATGGCCGAGTGGGCTGTGTTTTGGGTCCCTGGTGGCTGTAGGCTGTGGGTCAGAGTTGTACTTTAATGTGTAGTCTGTCCTCTGTTTGTTTACCCAGTCTCTCGATACAAAAGCACAGGAAGGCTTGGAACGCGGGGGCGCTACAGGGTCCGGCAGAAGGAACGCCTGCGCGAGTGTGGCTGGCAGGGCAATAATACGGGTGCAAAATGTAGAATTTTAATGGGAACATGTTGCCTAAAATGTCCTATGGTGGGCTTCTGGGTGATGTGGTTATGTTTCAGAATTCCATGCTTACGAGTTTGTAATAAAAGGTTTTATAATAAAACGGGGGTGTGATTTGCGCAGGTCCCTGTATTTTAAGAACGTCATGTTTGGCTCTTCAGAGACTGGTGTCAGGGCCCAGGAGGCGAGGCAAAGACTCCAGCTGGGGGTTCTGCTGCTGTCCAGGGGCGGGATCGCAGGGCATCAGAGTGGGAGGCGGCCGTGGGGCTGTCTGCAGGACATGCAAAGAAAGCGCCAAGAGTGTCCTGTGGGACTGGCTGCGGCACAGGGGATAACAGAAGCAGCAAAGGTGCCTCCCAGTTTTGCCGTCTGGACCAACTGGAAAGGTAAAATTGCAACACGGAGACATGCAGAAGACTGTGGAGAATCAACTTCAGAGCTGGCCATCGGAAGCTCCATTTTGGACACGTTAAAATGGAGGTGTCTTTTAACTATCCAAGCGGCGATGTCGAACGAGCCAGGTGGGCCTACGGTCCTGGACTTCACGGAGAGGCCCTGACCAGGAACACGGGTTCGCATGCCTTTGGAGTGCTGCTGGTTTGGAAAGCCGTGAGTCGGAATCAAACCCCTGAGGGAGGGGTCCCAGGCAAAGAAGAGAGTAGATCCAGGGACCAACCTGGAGGTCAGCGCAGTGAAGAAGGCTGAGCAGAGGAGGCGGAGGCACCAAAGTGAAAAAGGTATTAAGAAAAGAAAAAGGAGCG